>JANHGO010007512.1:0-62854 GCA_024606505.1 Aquila spilogaster | reverse complement strand
CTGCTTTACTCTGCTTTACTCTGCTTTACTCTGCTTTACTCTGCTTTACTCTGCTTTACTCTGCTTTACTCTGCTTTACTCTGCTTTACTCTGCTTTTCCCGTTGTCGTGCGCTTCTCGTTGTCCGTTAACGTTGCCCGAAGCGTGGCCGCGTTGGCGGCCGCCCCGCGACTGTGGGACGGTCCCGGCCCCGGGTGGGGAAGCGCCGTGCGGGCACTGCGCGGGGAAGCGCCGGGCTGGGGCGGAACGCGGGCGGAGGGAGCGCAGCGAGCTGCTGGCTGAAAATAGCGGAGAAAGAGGGCTGGGAAAAGGCTTTGCACGGAATCACATGGTGGGGAGGGTGCTCCGGAGAGGAGGCAGAGAGGGAAAGGCGGCAGCGGGGTCGGGAGCGTCCGCGGGGCTGGCACGGAGCTGCAGGCTGGGAGCGGGGCTTCAGCCCGGCTCTGCTCGGAGCAGTGCGAGTGTCTGGGCTGAGCCGCTGCGTCTGATCTCCTTCAGTAAATGAGAAGGAGCCGGCGTAAGCTCGGGACGTCCCGCAGGCTTCGTGTGCAGCCCTGCCCGAGGAGAAGTGTCCCTGGGGCTGCGAAGGCGTGGGGGGGATCCGCTCAGCGCTGGGCTGTGCTCAGCACCCAGCGGGGCCGGGCCCACGCACACCGAACAGGGACGGTCGCTTTTCTTCCCCTCACCCTCGGATCCCGGGGCATCACATCTGGCCAGCTGCAGCCGGGCCGTTGTTCTCCAGCTCCAGCTAACCTTGCCCCAGAGGATGCTCGCTGCAGCCTGCCCCTGTTCCTGGACCGAGGCGCTTTGGGCTGCAGTTGCAGATGCCACGGGACATCCTGGTGCAGCCCTGCCCTGCGCTGTGCCAGTGGCAATTGCAGACTTTCCGATTGTGGGTTCCTCGGGGCAGTTGGGTGCTTAAAAAGACCCCGATCTCTGCATTGTGTGCCGAGGTGCCCAGCACAGAAACCCGGGCTTCGTGCACCTGGCTCCTGTTACCTGCAGGGTAACACGTTTGGTCGGGCTCCTGCTGCACACATGGGCTTTTATTTTGCCTTGCAGTGGACCTGGAGGTGGCTGCAGTGCCTCCGTGCCAGCAGTTGTGCTGCTGCCTTTGGAGCACTCTGCAAAGGTCTTGCAGGAAGGCAGGAAGCCCACCATATGGTGCTGTGCCTTACAGTAATTAACCTCAGAGTGATGGATGTCCAGGCCAAGGTGTTGGCATCTGTCAAATGAAGCTGGCGACGTGCAGGAGCTGGCTGGGGAAGGGTTAGGAGGACCACAGGTCCCAAATGCTACTTGGGAGGAAGCGCTGCAGCAGCGATGGTGCTGGCTCCCAGGTAATTAGGAAGCTGGCTGGTTGTGGGGGCTCTGCCAGCAGTGGATGCTATGTTGATGGCCAAGCAAACAAGGGCAGTCCAAGGACCGAAGTCAGAGCCCAAATTAATATCCTTTATGACTCTTAACAAGGCTCAGTTCACTCCTGCATCCTGATTAAAAGAGAGATGGCCAAGTGTTTTGGCTGCACTCAGAGCTATGGAGGCTAGCGGCATTAGTGCTCCATTGGCCAGCGAGGATGGGGAGGATTTCAGCTATATTAAAGTTAATGCTAACATTTATTTAGGTAATTGGTTGGGTTTTTCCTGGAGTGTCTGAAACCTCCAAAAGAGAGCTATTAGGTTGCTAAATCAGAATGAAATTGATTGGAGAGAGAGAGAGAAACTGATTTTGAGGCACGTGAAATGATTGTATTTGCATAATAAACAAGTGGAGAGGAGAAGAGTGAGGGCAGAGCAGTCGGTTAAGTGAGAGGGATGGTGGCATCCTTTGAGTTGAAAAATGCACTTGAGCTTCTTCCAGGCTTCGTGCCCTGTGCACACATTGCAGTTCAGCAACACTGCTTTCTGCAGGAGAGGGGCAGGTATGGCGAGCAAGCTTTCTCAGGGTGTGAGCGGGATGTTGTGCACAGGGTGTCATGCACCAGGAGGCCCTGGTGCAAAGAAATGTTTCTTGAAGTTGTCAGTCCAGGAAGAGTAAGATTAAAACTCATTTAACTTGAAGACAAAACCAAACAAACTCACCAATTCCCTGGGTTGTGGAAGTTGTGGAAGTCTCTGTTGTGTTGCCCTGGCAGTGGAAGCTGCTGTCGTTTATCATGACATCCCCAGTCGTGCTGGGGAGGGCAGATTCTGCTCAGAAAAACGCCCACGTATTTCCTCTGGGATATTGTGTAAGTAAAAATTTCCAGATGAGATATGAAGAAGGCAATGTTTGTATTGAAAGAGTAACATGTAAGTGGAGTGGAGAGGTAGCTTGCTACCATTAAGAAAAGTAGATGTTCTCCATCTAAGGTCACAGAAATTGAAGTTTGGAGATAAAGGCTGTTTTTCTGTATCACGTTCCTAGCAGTACCAATAGGCATTGACTGACATGACAGATTGCTGAAACAGATGTGGTAAAACTGACACATGGAACTAATAATATTTTATATACATGTCGCAATGAAATCATCCCAAGAAATGAGCAGGACTGATGAATGGCTCAGCCAGAAACCAGGAAACTGGTCTCTTGAGTTCTTAATGTTTTCATATAGATCTCCAGTGAGTTTTAACTGAAGGTACAGATTTCTTACTGTGCTCACTCATGCAGGAACAAACATTTCCTTGCCCGTGCGTTGCAGTGGGATGTTCCTCCTCCATCTGCAGGGCTGCGGGATCTCATTGCTGGGGAGGTGCTGCACCGGCTGGCGTTGGGGTAACTGGTGCTAAACCAGCAGGATGTGTGCTGGCTCACGTGGCGCTCTGACCACTGGCACATGGATCTTTCATGTAAACTAACAGCAATCTGATTTGGGTTCAAAGCCAAGATTTCAGTACCTTGCTCAAATTCACCTTGTTCTGTTTGCAGAACAGCCAGCTCAGCATTCTCGGCCTGTGTGGTGTTCCTGTATTACCTGGGATGCTCCATCTCCTTTTTGTAAGGCAACTAGGCCCAAGCTTTGTGTAGCACCTTTCTGTTCCATTACTGAGGTTCTTTCCTTTGTTGCCTTGCTGATGCCAGGCGTTTCGTAGCAGAGGACAGCAGCTCAGCCTCCAGACTAGCTTCGTGTTTTAAAGCTTACTCTACTGCTAAACTGAATCAATTGAATGCTCATACTCCTCACGCATCCCCATTTATTTGTTCCATCTGCCGTATCGCCATGCTTTGAATCTTCTGAGTTATCTCGAGCAATTTGACTGGAAACTTTAATAGAAGTGTATTTCTTGAACTCTTATTTTTATTTTCCCATTTAGTGTGTAGTACACACCATTAAGAGACGTGCCACAGACATTTTCATTTTGATTGTGAACAGTTACGCTCCGTTACAGTGTTTGCTTTGCTGCAAGTGATGTTCTTCCTTTCTGCTTTTTGCAGGACCCTGCGGGAATATTTGAACTGGTGCAGGTTGTCGGCAATGGGACGTATGGACAAGTCTATAAGGTCTGGGCTCCTTTATTTTATGATGGTAATCTCTGTTGTTTCTTCTGTTGTCCATGTTTCCTAAAGCAGAAATGAGCACCGCTGGGCAGCGGACAGCGTTGTCCCGGCAGCAGCCTGGTTTGTCTGGCTGTCTCCATCAGCTGTGCCCTTCCTCTCCACCTGCTTTCACGTCCTGCTGCAGCTCAGATGGCTGCTGGCTCTGCTCCTGCCTTCCCTCTGCCCTCTGCTTCTCCTGTCCTGTGCTTGTCTTTCTCTTCTTCAAACCTGTTTGACAGGTGGCTGGCACCACTGAAATTGGTGATGGCTGAGCTTGGCCTGGGGTGTGCGAGAGCCCTGCGCACGCTGACGCAGCGCTGCTCTTCAGCTCAGAGGTGTGAAGTAGCCAGGCCGCCAGGTGTTTGCTTTCACTGTTACCTCTGTCACGGTGGTGTCAAAGCAGGCCTACCGGCCCAGAAGCTGCAGCAGTTAAACCTTGTCTGCCATAATGCAGTATGTGCATTGTGCATGCTTTGAGGTATAAGAACTTGCCTAAGGAAGCGGTCCTTCCTTGTGAAGAACAATCTAAGGGATAAAGTAGGACCCTGGGTCTGTGTTGCTCTGATTTGGAGAAATAAGGCAGGAAGGAAGGAAAGGGCCACGCTGCTGGACCTGGGGAGGCAGAAGGGAAGGGCAGTGGCACCGGAGGAAGCTGTCTGGTGCTGTTCTCCCTCGAGTCCTGCCGCTCCACACTGCTGTGCCGTGAGCCCTAGCGTTGGGCAGGCTGCTCCAGCGCCAGGCCCTCAGCATGCGGCCACACGTTGCATCTCAGATCACAGCCAGGAGATGGACTCTGCTGTGATCGTGCTTTGGTTCCCACTTGAAACTGTAGATACTTTCTCAAAGATTCTGGAAGATCCTCTGCCCGGGGAAGTTTCTGCCTTCCCAGATATGTTTTTATTTTATTTTTCTGTCAGAAACAGAATCTTTCTTGTGTAACTGTTTGTCTGCGTCATTTGTGAGATTATCATTCAGATACTGAATATTATGAAATTAAAGATGGGAACCTGGGGGGTTTGTTTAGTTGTGTGAAGTCAGGAAACACGTAGGGGTGCTGTGCTGGTGGAACCATTGACATCTTTACCTGTGAGAGGTCCAGAAGCTCCCAAGCGACCTCTGAGAGAGGCCTTTCTTTCCATGCCTAGAGAAAAAAAAATCAATCTAGTCATCTTGTAAGGGTGTCGAGAGTGAATCAGCTGCTTAATCACGGCAGGAGCAGGAAGGAGCAGCATGGCTTGCTCCTCTACTGCCAAAGAAAATGTTCTGTACGATGACGTGGGTCACTTAGACATCAGCTGGAAAAACGAGTACGGAATATAAAGATTAAAAACTGTACCCAAAGGCTGCTCTCCGCTGTGAGACCAAGGTTTGCTTGCTGTGGGTGAGGAGATGTGGGTCTGGGAACGTGGCAGCACCATCAGCAGGTGCAGGAGCCCCATGGATTCTGAAGGGACTGTAAAAAGCTGGGCAATGGTGTTCTCTTTTCTCTTTCACTGCTAGGACTGATGGAGCATACTAGGGAATGCTGTAATCATTTTGTAGTTTATCTAGTTAGAGTGTAGGCTTGAGATCAGAAATATTTAATTTATAAAGCATTCCTGGTTGTCCACATATATAGTCACGTCATTAGTGCATGTTATTACTTTTCAGAGGCATCGGATTCTTCCATGCATTCAGAAATAGATACACGTTGTATCACACTTCATCAAAGTAAAGCATATTTCAGGCTAAATAAAGTATGTTCGAGATTACTAAATTGTTTGCTTGGCTCTGAAGATGACTCATTAGGCTCCGTGTTTTAATAAATGCAGCTGCATAAAGATGAAAATGAAATTTAGACGGTTTATCGTTGGATTTAGAAAATAATGTTTAACAGATTTGTTGGAGGAGGATGCTGTTTGTAGTGAACCGTTCCGGACCAGTTCCAGTTCAGTGTCCTCTAAATGAAATGGAAGGATATAAATGGTACCAGTGATAACGCTGGAGCTGTCTACAAATGTCATAAAGTCGGGATTTGCATATAATAACTGCCTGAAAGCTAAAGGGTTTGTTGACAACTTATGCAGTAGTAGGGTGTAAACATGCCAGCACTGGCAACTTCAGCCTCTGGAAAAGTATGAATTAGGTATTAAAAATTCAGATAGTTCTCAGAAGTCATGAGACTCGGGCTTCATTATCTCTTGACATGACAGATAAGTTTTTCAGCTAATTACTCGCTTCCAGGCGCCAAAGTCTGAAGAACAGAGCTGCGTGCGGAGCGGTTCTGGGTGAGACTGGGGAAAGGAAGGAGGTGGCGATTTCACAGTGAAGGCGTTTGGGACAGTTGGAGAAATTCACTTAGTTGCTCTTTCACGCCCCTGCTTCCTGAGGCTTCAAGTGTCAGGTGGCATCCAGGCCTTGCACAGTGTCCATTGATTGCAAAGAGAAGTTCCTGGGCTTCCCATGCTCCACTGAGAGCTTGGAGCCGTCCTCTGGGAGGAAGTGAGATTGCTGAAGGTGTCACCCGTGAACTCTAGGGTTTCGCTTCCCTTGTGAGCTGCAGTCCCCTTGCCCTGTAACTGCTTCCCAAAGCAGCCGGGGGAAGCTGCGGGCACGTGTCCTTTGGGGCAGCAGTAAAGCTGTAGGGAGCAATGTAGGAGATGATAGCATCTTTTTCATTTGCTGGTAGTTGCTGCATAACAGCACAGTGCAGTGTCACCGTAAGAGGTGGTGCCTTTGCAAATGTTGTGTAGTGTCTGTGGGTGAGCAGACTGGTCTTCGTGTGCCCAAGGCTCTGTCATGCAATGGAGAGCTGGCAGTGTTCTCATCTGGATAATCCTTTGCCCACTCCCACTACCTCCAGGAGTTTGTTGATAGGGATGCTCTGTTGTTTTCCTTTCACAGTTGTACTCTACTGCTCTGAAGAGCTGGATGGTGGTCATGTGTCAGCCTTGATGTAGAACAGTCTCAGCCGTAGTTCTGTCTGCACTTATGTGTTTAGTAGTAACTGAACGGTAATTTTGTGTATGCCTGTGAGATACTATTTTTTGCAAGGACTTCAGCTCTGAGTTTCATGCTTATCGTTGTGTGTGGCTTCCGTAGGAGTCTGTTAATGTGTTTTCTGTCTTTTAGTTTTCAGTGCTCTGCTTTAATTGCAGGGTCAGTTTTCTGGTGGGTGACTGTAGGGAAAGAGAGAGCTGGGCACCTGACATGGGTGTGTTGTTTGAGTCAGACACTGCTCTTGAGTCTCTCTTCCAACTCTGGAAGAGAAGTTAGGACTCTCAGTTTATTGGTTTGGCTTTTTTTTAGTCATCAGGATTTAGTTAACAAGATAAATTGCTCCTAATCCTACTAGTTCAGCTGGACCCTGGCAGTCCTCAGCCTTCTAAGAAAGCTGAATGAGGTCAGCATCTGTGCACTCTGCTCATTTGCTGGTGTGGAGAGGCACCTGACTGGGGCTCAGACTTCACTTTATCATAACAAAGTGGATTATCCCTCTTCTGGGGCCATTGTCTCTGCGCAGAATGGGAAATGAGAGGCCGGTGGCTTTGGCATGATCCAGGGTCTGACTTGTTGGAGCATGGACTTGCAGACTGATGGTAAACCATGAGAGATCTGCAGCTGTTTGGCGTGCGGAATGGTTGTGTTTTTCACAGAGTCTGAGGGCAGGGAGAACTTGAGAGGAGTGCTGTTTTGGGGCTGTGAAATTGAAAAAGGAAGATGTGGATTCCCAGTTACGCAGCTGATGGAGACGAAGCAGTGCACTTGCTGGGGATTAGCAAAGAGGAGAAGCAACAGAACTATCTTGCAGTCTCTCTGCACAGCCAGTGTCTTTATATAGTCAGATGAGATGCTGGATGTGTAAAGGAAGCAGGTCTGCGTGAGGAAGTGCCTTTTTTGTTTTGTTTTTTAATACGGCTGCTTTTTGGCATTGCACCGTACTTCAGTTGTTGACGTGAGCGATGAGTTACTGTGCTGCTGATGTGCGGTGGCAGGGGTGCTGTGAAGTGCAAATACGGATTGTCTGTTTATCTTTATTTGAAAGTCTGCTGAGTTCTTCACAATGATTTTCATTGAGTAGCTGGCTGAAGTAATGGAGAGCAAGGGGAAGGGGAGAAGCAGCGTGGTTTTCTCAGGAAGATTTGATACTCCATGGGAAGATCACAAGACCGTGCTAAATTATGAAGTGTGAAAGTCTGTGGACTGAATTCAAAACCGTAATTGATGGCAGTGCCTCAGGCAGTTAAGGGAAGGCTCAAGTTGAGGAACATTACCATTATGCCCGGTGCAATCCAGAAGGTGAACATGAGTAGGCTGAAAACTCCCAAGAGATCTTTTTGGGGCAGTCAGGAGCGGCCACATGATGGATGCTGAAATGCAACTTCAGAGTCTCCAGACTGCTGCCAAGAGAGATTACAAACGTCATATCATCTCAGGGCATCTTGTTAGCGTTTGTGGTCTGTTATGCTTTTAAAGCCAATCTCAGCCTTCAGGGCACTGAGATTTTGGTCAGACAAGTGGTTGTTCTTTATAGAAATGACAGAACACTGCTTCTGTTCTACTAACAGTTGGTAGCAGTGCTTGTTTGTTTTTCTATACTTGGGTTTTCAGTAGCGTTGCTGATTATCTCATCCACCTTCAGAATGAGTTAATGGTAGATAGGAGTGTGTAAGGAAGTGCTGCTGCAGCGTACCAGCTGAAGTCAGCAGTTCAGTGTGCGTATCCTGGGCTCAGCAGTGCAAGCAGACGGTGGAGATGAGCTGCTCATCCCAGCAGCAGGAGCTTTGTTCAGGAATAAGTCCGAGCTTACTATGTGTTCGTGCTATCATCGTGAGATCTGTCGTGCTGTGCTGCTTATGAGCTGGAATTAGCACATCTCAGAGACTGGAATTTTTCTGAGTGTTCCTAGAGGGGTTACCATCCCCGCTGGTAGTACTTGGTACATGCCTATGCTGGAATTTTCTGTCTTGGCCTTCTCATTAAACCACCTGAGAAGCTACTTGAGTGTATCGGTACTCAAACTGTTTATTATGAGTGACTCCAGTGTGACCAGTTCTTAAGGCAGCATTGTCCATCATGAGCAGTTTGATGGTGATCTTATTTCCTCAGTCCTCAGCTTCCACAAAGCCCGTACTTGTGTAACAATTCAGTAAGGTTTGCTTATGCTTCCAGTCCTTGAGGGGGGATGTGCTGGGAGTTGAAGAGCAGCTGGAGCTTACCGAAAAGTAATTTCTTTAAATCACCCTTGTGTTTCTTGGAAGAGAGCTCTCTCTAGACTTGATGCACACTATGCCGTATGTTCCTGATGGCTTTCTACACCTGGGTGTTGCGTACAGGACTTGTTAATCTCAAGGGATACATCATACCCAACATCAGTGTCACCAGCGAGATAGTGTGTAAGTGACTCGAAGAATAAGCAAACAAGTAGTGAAAATGTCTTTTATTTATAAGTATATCTATAAAATAAGTAACACAGCTTGTGTCTTCAGTTGTCAGAACCTGAGTCCAGAAGCAATTTTTTTCATAGTTTTTTCTTTTTTTTTTTTAATCTTGGCTTCTCTGCTTAATTGCATGGTAATGCTAAACAATATTCAGCATGGGAATTTAAAATAATGGATCGTACATGTGGAATTAATTAGCAAGTCATGAAGTCCTGGTTCCAGTTAGTGAATATTTTAGAGGAATTCAATTAAGATTCTTAAGTGTAGGGCTAGTTTATCAAAAATAGAAGAGTAAGAATGTGAAGGAAAGACCTCTCAGCTGTGGTGTGCTTCTAATACAGTAAAGGCTCTTTGAGCAGAGCAGTGTACAGTAATTAGATGTGCCATATCAGCCATTAGAGAATAGTAAAATCCTCGCAAATAATTTGTTGTCAGGCCTTCCACTTCCAGCTCCTCCATGTTTTCAACTTGAAAGTCCACATGGGAGAGCGCAGTGCATTTTTGTCAAAAACTGGAGGCATTCTGAGCTCAGATGTTGGCACTGGGACATGCTGCTTTGAAGCTAAGAGAATATCCTTTACAAAAAGGCACTGGTGATAATTTAAGCATGGTAGGAAAGAAGTTCAGCCTCTTAATTTCCCCAGTTGTGCGCATCACTGTGCTGTTAGCACCTCACTGGTGATAATGGTCTCAGTACTTCTGACTGGAGGTGTTCGAGGCCGGGTGGGATGGGGCCCTGGTCAGCCTGAGCTGGTGGACGTGTCCCTGCTGCAGCTGGGGCTGGAACTGGGTGGGCTTTAAGGTCCCTTCCAGCCCCAGTGACTGTATGAGTGCTCCACAGGTTTGTGCCCACGTGAAGGTGTGGGTCGGTGACCAGCACTTGGCATGCTGAAGTTTTACCGCGTCTCAACTACTGTGACATGTTTTATTGTCTGTTATCTCTTCCTTAAAAAGAATTGGTGGAATTAAGGGAAAAATTCAGAATAAATAGACCACGTGTAGTCCAGAAAACCTCTGGGCATGTAATAAGCTATTGGCTGAATAAGTGAAATAAGTTTCTTGATTTTAAACAGCAGACAGTCAATGTGTTGTTTAAGGTGGTAAGTCCTGCTTCAGGCTGGCTTTAGTAACTGTACCTCTTTGAATGAATCTCAGGTCTTTCAAATGGATGTCAGGTTGCTGGAGCTGCAGAACACACCCTGTGGTTCGTTTTGCCCTCTCTGAAATCCTTCTCTGCAGAAGTGAGCCCACATTCACACCCCACTTGTCCTCCTGTGGAGCAGACACACCACGAAATCGTGGAACCACAGAATCATGGAGGCTGGAAAAGACCACTAAGATCTTCTCCTCCAACCCATCCCACCGTGCCCACTCACCACGTCCCTCAGTGCCACATCTCCACGGCTCTTGAACACCTCCAGGGATGGTGCCTGCACCACCCCCCGAGGCAGCCTGGTCCAGTGCATTACCACTCCTTTGGAGAAGAAACGTTTCCTAATACCCAACCTGAACCTCCCCTGGAGCAACTCAGAACCATTACCTCTCATCCTATCACTAGTTAAGTAAGAGCAGCGGCCAACCCCCACCTCAGCACAGCCTCCATTCAGGGAGCTGTGGAGAGCAATGAGGTCTCCCCTGAGCCTCCTCTGCTCCACACTGACCCATCCCAGCCGCTCCCCATCAGAACTGTGCTCCAGAGCCCTCACAGCTCCTCTGCCCATCTCTGGACGTGCTCCAGGAGCACTTGTGTTACCAGCTGCCTCCTTGTAACTGCAGAGATGTAATTTTGCCCTCTGATGGCCATCCAGCAGCAGATAGAAGCGCTTGTGCCAGGAAGCTCTGTGGTCTTTGTGGCACTCGGGATGGGGCTGCAGCTGATTTGCAGCAGCAACAAGCCCTTTGTCGTGTGGCTTTTCTGGGGGGGTTCCCTGGGGTGCCGCAGCTCCAGCACCCGGCAGAAAGCAGCACTTGTCTTCCTGCTGGGTTCCGAGCCAGGTGGGGCCGTGCCTGGCCACAGCTCATCTGTTCAGGCTGCAGCTGCCGGGGTGGACAGCAGCGAAACCTGGCCGGACAGACGGTAATCCTGCCCTTCCGAGGGCAGCTGAGGAAATGGGGCAGAAGGCCGGCTTTCATTGCTGGCTGGGTCGAGCTGAGGCAGTGGGCACAGGCACAGGCTGGCCCCTTGTCCTGTTGTAATGCAATTTTCAGTAAGTGATTTTAAATTATAATGTCCATAAATGTGATAAAATCCTTCCCCTATCTGGTGTTCAGCTGCCCTCAGTCCACTGGCCAGTGCTAATTTTCCTGGCCTGTGCAGAGCTGCAAGTATTGGTCTTAGGAATAAAAGTGAAGAAGGAACTATTTTTCAGCTGTTGGCAGTATGCTTTTATTGTATTTTATTTTCAAAGCCCGTTGTGTTCTGATCCTGCCCTCGTGACCCTACCGGCGCTGGGAAATCCCTGAAAGGTTCTGAGATTTGTTTTAGAAGCACTTTTTCAAAGGCCATTCCTGCCTCATCTCCATTTTCCCCGATGAAGCACAAAGCTGTACGAACTTCTGAGATCTCAGGGAGCGGATGATCCAGCAGACGTTCTTCATAGCAAACTCAGTGACCTTCCCAGTCCCCTGCACACGTGATTGTGTTGGCTGATGTGTAGCTAGCCCGTGGTCTGTGCCCGTCCTGTTAGGTGCTACCACCATGACAGATACTTTCTCTTAGAGGTCAGAGAGAGGTTTGACGTGGGCAGCTGCAGATCAGAGGATGGAGCTTTCCTTCTTGCCTCTGCCTGGCTTCTGCTCTGTTTGGGCAGTGTTTTTGCAGAGGCACTGCTGCCCTGATGGAAGGCCGGGCTTTGGAGGCGAGGATGGGCACCGATTAAGTCCTCCTGTGCTTTACTTGTCCAGGCTTCCAAAGTATCAGCTGAGGCTCTGAGCTGCCTTGGAAATCTGGGTGCTCAAAAGGTCACCGGGACCAGGGCTCTCCGCCTGACTGCAGCTATTCCGATGGAGCAGTCCTTACTTCTGTGAAGCGTCTCGGGATTCTGTTTGAAAGGAATTGGTGTAGCTGCAGAGCTGGCTGGGGAATGGTTAGCAGCCGCTTCGCGAGCACCACGCCGTTTGGAAACGGCTCCATCCGAGTCAGAACGCGCTGAGTTCAGCAGGAGTGGCGGTGGCAACATTTTATGAGACGCGTTGGCTTTCATTTGGAAACTGTGCTTCAGAAACGTCAAAGCGTTGCGTTTTGCTTAGTTCCTTCATCCGAACACGCACTTTAATTTAGCGGGATGCTTAATATTTCATAGGTTGTCTTTAGTACTGCGTGCTCTAAAAGAAGGCACTGTCGTACTGGAGTAATTTGGCATCACCATGATATGTATGTAAATATTAATGAACTCTTATATTTCTGAATTTCCTTTTTGTGAGGAACGTTTACAACTGAATGTGAGAACATTGGCAACGTACGGACGTTTTGTTGAGTTCGCTGAATACTGGAATTGACTGAATCCCATTTTCTGACTGCAGTTACTCACTGCATTTGTCATGAGCAGTTCCGGTGCTGGCTTGGTGTTCTTCTGTTTATTTCTTCTGTTACAAGTGGGAAAATTTGGAGGAAAAGGGCATAAGAGAAATGCACAGTTGTCTTTGGAAAATATTGATGTTACTGAGCTTGAGGAACTTTCTGACTTTCTTGTTTGTAGTGCATTTTGGCATGGATTTTTTCCTGGTATTTAAAAATAATGGCAAAAAAGTAACCGATTTCCTGATTATTTCTGCTGTAGCAGATTTGTCTGCTCTTGTTTTGTTCTTTGCTTAAAACGTGTGAACAATTATACTAAAATATGCAACAAAAACAATATAAAATAAATATGCCTATGGTTTAGGTAATGGACTCTGTAATGTATTATTTACACAGATTGTCCGTGATGTTGTCTTGTAACATGGAAAAAGAGAAGAACCAGGAGAAAAATTCCGTGCTTTAATATTTGCTTTTTCCAGTCTAACATGAAATATTTATCATAAGAGGCTTCTTTACAAATGCTGCTCACTCAGGAGCCAAATAACATCAGCAGCTGCTCGATTCCCTCATGTCAGTATCAGAGGGCAGGGGTAGGTATTGTGGACGGAGGTGTCCCACTGCTGAGGTGAAGGGTTCCCATCCTGCATGCACTGCTGGCAGTGGGAGCGGGGCCTGGCTGTGCTTTTTGCCCTGCAGAAGAGGACGAGCAACGCCGATACATGAGGTGGGTGCACCGGGCCACTCGCCCCATGCAATGAGGGGTGATCTGTTTCCTGAGCCATGGAATATGTTTTGCCAGCTCCGCTGGTGGAAGGCTGCCAGCTTGCTCTGGGATCGCAGGAGCACAGACACTGGGTGCCTGGGGCGCTCCCAGCAGCTATGAGTCCTGGGCAGCTTGGGCATGGCAGAGCATGTTGTAGTGGGGCGCATGTGGGCAGCACTGGGCTTGCTGTGCACATCAGCCTAAGTAGGCCTGACGTTCCCCACGTGCACTGAGCTCCCGGCTCATATAGTGATGAGAAGGTGTGCACGTGCACAGGACACAGTGGATTTCTGGCTGCCCAGCTGGGATAGTTTCCTTGGCCAAAATAGATTGGGTCTGGAGAAACTGAACATCTCACAGCCGACTGTCGGTAAGTGTGCCTGGACGTGGAGAAAGGATGAAGGAATGAAGAGAAGCACCGGCTTTCCTCCCTCTTGGGCACTTGAAAGACTTCAGTCGGGAATGTTTGGAATAAAGGAAGTTGCAAAACAAAAGCTGGAAACTCAGGTCTCTGATCCTGCATGCTGGAGAATAAAGGTTGGAGAGAGAGGATTTAGGATTCACCCTTCCCTCTCTTCCTGTCTTCCTTTCTTTGCTTCGTGACAGTTTTTAGGTACCCACCTGGTAAGAGACTTTGCACGAACTGTGTCCATGGCTTGCATGTTGAAATTAGTGTTTTCCTGTTGCACAGGAGTCTGCACATACAGACACATGTATGTTGTCAGCTGGGGAATGGGCTTTTAGATGTGTTTACAAAACACCTGATGCGTTTGTTAGGCTGCTCAGAGGCATAACGAATTCCTGTTTAACTCCTCCCATGTCATTTGGCTTCTTCCAAATTCACGCATCTGACCAGGAAAGAAAGAAAGTGTCTGTCACCCTGTCAGCCCAGGGCGATGCCTGGAGCCTGCGTGGTGCTGATCCTGCCGGCTGCACGGATGGGCTTGGAGTGTCACAGCGAGTAGATGAAAGGCAGCTTGGCTCTCTGAGCTTTTGGGGTTGCTGTATTGTTTACAGCACAGAGTTCTGGCAGGCCTCTCTTTTTTGATGTTATTAGTATAGAATGCTTTATATTGTTGAGATGGGCTCCTGGTGCAACTCTGACAGGCAGCGTTGGGTTGTCCCTGGCTCTGGGCTGGGACTGGACTGGGATTGTCAGCCTGGAGGAGGTGGGGATGGAGATGTCACTGTGCGAAATAAGCTGTGATTATTGATTGATTATTAAGCTTGGCTCGTAGAATCCCACTGTGTATAAACACTGCTGGAACTCCCACGGGGGTTGTTCTCTCTGGTTACTGGTGTATGTATGCCAGCAGTGGGTTTTCCTTCCTGGCTTCCCTTGCTGCCAGGCAAGTAATGGCATTATACAGTGCCCTCTTATCTGAACTGTTCACTTTCTGTAGTCATTGTGCATTGTAAAAAGTCCCCAGAGACTGCGTGAAGCATTTTCATTTCCAGGGACCTCTTTATTGAACAGGGAGCATGATCAGAAAGTGAAACGGGGAAGCTGCTGCTTCTGCACTTTTCACCCCCCAGGGCAGGCTGCTGACTGTGCTCTTCTCTAGGTGTTCCTAGGGTTGGCTGGGATCTGATAAGCCGTGTCTGGCTCGTGGCCTGGCTGCAGACGCCTGTGTTTGTGCATCATCACCCACTGAAGGCAGCTTCATTGGCAAGCAGGGTATGAGGTACATGAGATGACGTGGAGCACTTGGCCTCTGGGTTTTTTATTTCTTCCCCATTATTCTGTTTACCATATCTGTGTTTACCATCAGCGTAGCCATTCATTTCTGCAGACGTGCTTCTGAGGCTTGGCGTTTCTAACCCACTTGCTCTGGGCTGGTTTGCATGAGCGCTGCTGCTGCTTTTACATAACTGGGTGTATGCGTGGAGCTGGCGATGAAGCAGAACAACAGCGCTGCTGTGGTTTGGCAGAAAATAGCTTCTTACGTTATTATTCTTGACTTTCTTGGCAAAAACAATAGGAAGCATTAGCAGGTAGAAGGTTGTTGCCTTGCCACAGAAACATGTCCTTGTGTATGGCTGCTGCAAGGGCAAAACCACCAGCTGCACCCACCCCCAGCTCTGGCCCATGTTTGCTGTCCCAGTTAATGAGGATAGCCTTGCACCAGTCAGGCTTCTCACCAGTGTTAATTGCTGACTTTCTTAAACCAAATTCTTTATTTAAAAACAACAATAACAACAACAAACCTCAAACGTGGTGAGGGAAAATTCAGAATCACAGAATTACAGGGGTTGGAAGGGACCTCAAGAGATCACCGAGTCCAACCTCCTGCCGAAGCAGATTCCCTACCATAGGTTGCACCGGTAAAACAACTCAGCAATAATCTCTCTCTTCATTTCTTCATTTGTTAAAGCCACTGTGAAACTGCAGGGCCAGAGTTATGCAGAGCACTTTGGAAGATGCTGTCCACTGTGGCTGGATCAGCGAAAAGGAAGCGACAAACAAAAGTGATGCAAGCCAGTGAGCATGTCCACGCTGAACCAAACGGAGCTGGAAATACATTTCTAATTTAACTGGGTCAACCACGTCTGTGAGCCAAGTCGTTAAAAATAATCATTTGGAACTTTGTTTTTTTCCAGTCCTTTTCCGGTGATGTCATTTGTTTTATTTCTTCCAAGTGGATGTAAAATACTAACAGTGAAGGGAGGCTGCTCACCTAGCGCTCATCAGGCAGATAAGTGGCAAATAAGACTCGGTGCTGGTGAGCCATTTCCTACCTGATTTCAGAACCCCCTCCCTGTGGCTATTCAGGTTTCTTTATTGCTTCTATTATGGTATATAGTTATTTTCTTGTGCAAACAGATGTCAAAAATACATCTGTTCTAACTCTCAGTGGTGCAAACGTGAAAGCACTTCTATAGTGTTAGTGCTAAGGGTGAGAAGCCTGCAAGCGCTGATGATATATCAGTTTTTACATTCAGGGAAATCCTGAAGTTTTTATTTTTTTTTTAGGGGGGAGGAGGTGGGGAAGAAACTGTAAAGCTAACAAAATGGAAGTTTGTCCTTCCTCACCCTGTTATCCACCCCTAACCTCGGCAGTGCAGCTCCTTTGCTGAGTCCCTCATGGTCTGTGCTGGCCCACGGGCACAGCCTGGCACTGCTGCGGTCTGCATGTGCCTGCCACGCTGCAGGCAGCCAGCAGGCAGTGTGGGGCAGGGAGCCGTGCTGCAGCCCTCCTCTTTGGAGGGTGGGAGGCTCATCTGCAGTTCTCCCAGAGCATATCGGATTTTGCTCATCGTTGTGGCTTCTGTCTGTCAGCTGGGGTTGAAATGTGTTGATGGGTTAAAGCACGGGTGGATGCGAGGGCAGCACAATCCTCTGAGCCTGGTTTTCTCGGGAGAGCAAGAAACTTGGCGAAGCGCCTGGCTTTGATCCCAGAGGAAAGCTTGCAGCTCTCTGCAATTCCATATCCCTCTCTGCCCCCAAAGGTTCAGAAACTAGAAGGCAATAGAAAGCACTCAGGAAGTAGATTTGCTCATGCGTTGTTTTCGTATGCTCTTTGATTTATTTTTTTCCAAGACGTTTTTGTTGTTCGTGGAAACCTAGTATTTGTGGTATTTAAATACATGCATTGGCACTGCTGTAGAGTTTTAGCTGGCCCTGCACAATTTTTCTTCTGTACGTACTACCAGATGTATCCTAAGGAGCTGTTGGTGGTGCATTTTGGCATCTGGGGGTGGATGACAGAACATGCGAGGAAGCTGCGAAAGGAAGTTATTGTGAAACTGGTTAAAGTTTGAGAGTCAAGTCTGATGTGAATACAGTTAGAGGAAGGCGTGTAGGCAGGAGTGCCGCTTTTGGAAGTTTATATGATACATATAAGGCAGGTTACAGACACACTGCTACTGATAGAGGGGTTTCTCCACCCAGCTGCCTGCATTCACTGGATGCCTTGTGGAATGTTTAGGTTGTTCTGCTGTTCTGTTTTGTGTTTTTTTTTCTTTCTTGACAGCTGCTTTGTGATGGGCTGCAGCTGTCCGGACAGCCTATTGCCATGAGAATCTACAAATGAGTAGATAGTGTTCAGAGCTGAGAAAATGAGGACCGGGTTTGGAACTGAGTCACAAGAAGGGTTGTGGTGCAGCTTCACTGACGCTTGTAGCTTCGTGGACTGAGCCTGTGGATTTCAGTCATACAGTTTGGAAAATGTGGGTCTGTGTATGCGTGCACGTGTTTATCCATAGCACCTTGGACCTCGTAGCATTTGGTGTCATACAAGTTTGAAGAGTTCCGTGACTGGGAAAGTTTGATATGACATCCTGAGTGACAAGTCATGAGTGAGGGGAAAAGAATCATACAGTCATGGAATGGTTTGGGTTGGAGGGGACCTTTAAGATCACCTGGTTCCAATCCCCCTGCTGTAGGCAGGGACTACTCCCACTAGAGTAGGTTGCTCACAGCCCTATCCAGCCTGGCCCTGAATGCTTCCATTGAGGGGACATCCACAGCCCCTCTGGGCAACCTGTTCCAGTGTCTCACCACCCTCACAGTAAAGGATTTCTTCCTAGTATCTCATCCAAATCTACCCTCTGCCAGTTTGAAGCCATTTCCCCTCCTGTCACTACATGCCCTTATGCAAATGTCAGTGAACATATGCCTCTCTGTAGGCAGCCAGGATAGCAAGTGCTTTGTGTTTCCATCTGCCCTACATCCGTGGCCGGATGAGGAGACTGATTTCAATGGGCAGTAGCTTTGGGTTGTAAAACGTGGTGCAAAGTGAGATTCACTTGGAGAAATGTGGCTGTTATAGAGGAAATCCAGATGCAATGCATCCAGCAGTGAATATTCTAGTTGCAGCAGAAGCAGCAGCACACACAGGAGCGCAGGCCTTGGGCTGGGACCGTGCACCATGTGTCCCTGCCTGCTGTGCAGCCTGGGCTTCCTCTGCCCTGAGCACTGCTGGCGGATCCTTCGCACGGCGCAAGGCTCAGATCACAGCTCAGAGATCTGGTAAAGCTCTCGTGTGGTTAGTACGGGAAACTCTTGATCCCTTTTGCAACCAGTTCTTCCTATGGTTAGCTGCTGCTTTTGTTTAGTACGTACTGGTAATTACCAGTCTGCGTTGCTTAACGTTCTGTGGTTCTTTGGCTGTAACGTGTTCAGCTATTTTTGTGAAATTATTCTGCGGGGTTGGTTCTGTGTTTGCTTTTTTTTCTGCTCAAGAGTTCACTGTTCATTTCTCTGTCTGCTGTGATTGACTTCGATCCCTACAGACAACTGGAAGACACAGCATTGGAAAGTAACAGCTCGTAGCTGCTGAGGAACTGCTGCTGCACATCTGACCTACAGCTTGCCTGCTGTATGAAGCTATTTAGGTCAGCTGAGAAAAAATAACACCAGGACTCTTCTCAAATTCAGATTTTTCTTTAGGAAAGTGAACTTGGAAGCACTGTTCTTAGTTTAATTAGAAAAGCAAAGCGTATTTTGCTTTTAAGAATAATTAGAAAGGTGGTCAGGTTTCATTCTGGAGACCGATTTGATACTGAAAATCTTTCCAAACTTGTAACTCATTCCCCCTGGAGTGCTGTGGACCATCTGGCCAGTAGGATTTTGGAGGGAGCAGAACCGAGTGCCTGCAAGATCAGTGCCTTGCAGTTCATCTCTTGCAGCACTCACTCAGAAATCTAATGACTAATGTGTTTTCTCACAGACTAATTGTGCCCATTAAGTGCCTTTTTAGTGGAGATGGTGCATGAAATAGAACCAAATGGGAAGACACCAAGAGGAGACCCTATTTTTTAATTTTCACGTGTTTGAAATACACTCTTTCCCTAGGCAGATCTGCTGAGCTCAGCAGCTGTTCTCCATGCAGTACTTTGCTTTCAGGATTCACCTCAGGTAAGAGGAACTGTAGGACATGATTTGTCCTACTGGAGGAAAGGCTCAGGCTACGAGAACCCTGTGTAACAGGTCTTAGCATTGGGCTGACTGTCCTGTACAGAGTGTAGTCTCATGCAGACATCAATAAAGACACACAGACTGCAGCCCGTGTAAGAAAAGTACCAGCAGAACTGGAGTGCGAAAGTAAATCACCTTTAAATTTGTTACAGCTCTCATCCTGTAGGCTGGAACCCTCTAAGCTGTGCTCCCCTCCTTACTGTCCTTTCAAACAAACAAAAACCTGCAATGCAGTTTTGACCCACACATAACCTTGTCCGTGCTCTACCCTATACAGAACATAAAATTCAGCTAAGTTCCTCTTATTGTTCACAAGACTGCAGAAGGACTTCTTAATCATAATTGTTAAAGATTCAGTCACATAATAACTGAGATCTTAGTGTACAAACAGAGTTAAAGCCTTGCTTATTAGCATGTCTGGGAAGTCTGTGTTACAGGGTTAAAACATGGATCTCGTGCACAGGGTTTGTAATTGCTTTGCACAGCTTGACCTTCAGAGCTTCGTAGTGGTGGCGAGCCAGAAGTCCCTCCTTTGGATGCCTGCTCCAAAACCTGGCCACCTATCAGCCGACCTGCAGCCCTGCCACGACCTCCTTTCCGCAGGATGGGGCCGGTGGGACGCCTCCAACCGCCCGTGACTTCATGCAGCAGGGATGTGCAGCACGGAGGTTCTCTCTAGTGTCCCGTAGCTCTGTAACGGATGGATGTGAGTCACTGGGGTGGAGGGATTTGTACCTCTCCCTGCAGTCAGCAAAGCGAGATCCTTTTTTTACTTTTCCCCCAATTTGTTTATTTTCCTGAGCGTACAGATTTTTGGCATGGTGGACCTGCTGGGTGCTGCAGGTGTTGAGAGGGACTGGCTCCTGGCCAGGGCTTCGTGGGCATGAGGCTGCGTCCTCAGCAAGGTGACATCCCTGCCTACCACCACAGGGCTTCTGGGCTAGAATGGCAGTGGGCTTCAACAGGTGTCAGGAGGTGTGACAACTGGTTCAACACAGAGTGAATGGCAAGGCTGCTGGGACCACTGTTTGTGTAAATACTGATATTTAGACTCGGGGAATTCAGGTTTTTTGTCCCAGTAAATGAAGTGCGAGGAAAAGAGGAGAAGTGGACAGGCAGCTCTTCATGCCTCCCCTCCAGGACTCCTCTAAATGAGCTGAATGTGCCGAAGGTAACAGTGGATGCTCTGCTGCCCCTTGGTTTCAAGTAGGTTGTAGATAAGGCTTCTGTTGTGATGTTATGGCTAGCGTGGTATTTTCTCAGGTTAGTGTTTCTTAGTGTGTGTCTTGATCTTGCTAATTGTAACACAAATGACCTCTTTGGGGGCAGATTTCAAAATCCCTAGAGATAAATCTCTAGTCTAATCTTATACAGGAATGGAGCAGCCTTCAGTGGTTCGTGTTTTGCTTCGGGACAGTAATCTGATCAAGTGAGTAACATACTGATACTGCAGAAATGCAGATACTCAAATACATGTTTGCACAAGGGCTTGAATTCAGTCCTTTGTTCCGTTTTGTTTTCCCACTGGTCTGCAGTCAAACACAGACAAACATTAGGCAAAGCAAACAATCTGCATTTCCACTCGTACAATGGGAGGAAATAGGAACTGCATGAGTTTAAAATAAAAAAAAAACAACTGGACAGAACAACTGCATCTGGTGGCTCTTGGGTTTTGTTGCTCTTGAGAGCTGTGGTACAGACATTTGCAGCAGGGGTGAAGGAATGTCCTTTTCCTCCAGTGATGAAGGCTGTAGTATCTGGTGCCATAGAACTGACTCATGTCCGTGCCTCCCCTCTAGCCAGTGTGGGCTTGAGTAGAGTTTTAAGTGTGTGATAAAAGTTCTATGTTCTGACTTCTTCTCTGGCTAATGGGTTGCTATTTTAGGTTAAGGGAAGTCTTACACCACTGCTTAGTTGCCTTCTACAGTAAAATGAGTTCCAGTATTGTTATTATTTTTTAATTTCTTTAAGCATATGACATAGATAGGGGCACAGAGAACAATTCCTGTGTTCTGTTGTTTTGGTGTTGTTGTTTTTTTGTTTTATTTTATGTCTCACTCCTGAAACTTAAACACTATATTTTAAAAAAAAAAAACAAGAAGCTATAAAATTTTATTTTTCAGTTTGGGTGAGTGTAGAATACTTCTCTAGGAAGATGTGAAGCCAGCATTGGCTCCAAGCAGTGCCTTCTGTTGAGCATTCTGAGAGCAGGTCTTATGCCCTGGGCATCCTCCTGGCTGAGCTGCACAGGAGGCTGCCCTCGTGTTGTCAGCAGGCAGGGCTGGTGTCGGCAGGCTGGCAGCAGCAGGCGTTGCTCGTCTTGTCTGGATCGCTGAGTCTAAGTGGAGAAGCCCTGTGTAGGTGGGAAGGGAAACAGAAGGATCGTGACTTCATTGAGGTAATGTGGAAGAGGACATGAGGTTTCCTGAATCCCCATGTGGAGCATTGTTTGCTTGCTGCATAGTCTCCTAAAGGCTTTCCTTGCCTGACCAGGATGGAAAGGGTGGAGAGGAGAGGGGCAGGAGGGTGGGGTGCCGAGCTGGCAGCACACCAGCAACCGCAGAGCCTCGCACTGGCTCACCCAACATGGGCTCAGACTTCAAAGTTCGTCTGTGGGTTTTGAACGGGAAATCTGCTTGCTGAATTCACTTTCAGGAAGAGCCTGCAGCTGAACAGCTGAGCCTTCACCCTGCTCTGCAAGGGTGGCTGGCAGCCGGCTGCAGAGGTCAGCCCGTAGCAAGGTCCCCCAGCTCCAACAGCCAGGCTGCCTTTCAAGTACAAACCTGAAAGACACAGAGGCCGTCCTAAGAGTCCAAGTTGTGGTATCTGGGTTATGTGCAAGCAGCCGGTTTTGTGAAAGGTCACTCTGGAGTCCCACGGCTTTCTGGCCGTGTTCTGACCAACAGCATAAGCGTGCTACCATCACACATGCATGTGTGATGGTGGAAGCGACCCTGTCAGACCAGGTCCATGTCACTGGGGGCTGGCCCCTCGGATCTCCAGCAGTAAGTGGCCCAAGCCAAGGCCTCAGGAATTTGTTTGGATCTAAAAGGAAAACGCATTGTACATTATTGAGTGTGTTTTCATGTAAATACACTTAATGCAAGTGAAACTCCCTTACTGGCTAATAGCTTGGCTGCTAATGCTGACATTCTTGTTTCATCTAAATAGAAAAACGTATGTCTTGGCCCTCAGTAGAGGGCATAAATAAATGGTGCCTGTATCGATCTGAACTAAGAAGATAAATGTGTATTCAATAGGGGTAACACCCAGTGATCTATCCCATTCCACACAGATCTCCCTGCAGAGATAACGCACAGTTGGAGCTCATCAGAAACAGATCTTTGGCACAGTGCATCGCCTGCAAATGTGGCTGCAACGACCAGCATTCAGATTTGAAAAATGTGAGTGCTGGCCCCGGGTTTGCAGAACGTTACTGTAGTAACTAACTGGCAATTGCAGCAGATTTTACACGGAAGTATTTTCTGGGTGAGAAGAGGAATTTAGTTGGACTCAAAGCTAATGGGCGAATTTCTTCCAGCTTGGATGCCTCTCCAAAGTGTAGGCAGGAACTTAATTGTCAGAGTCCTTGAGCTTCAGAGTTGTTCGAGTCTGAGCTCTGTGTGCAATTGATAGCATTTATTGCTCTAATCCTGGGTGGGGACATGGGTGATTTGCAGATAGCCATTGGGTGTGCTGGCTGCATTCTCAAGAGTCGAAACATGCTCTCAAAGCAAGCATTTGGATGAAAGATGAAACCTTCTGTTTGTGTAATAGGAGCCCATGGACCGCGCTGCCCTCAGCCAAGTTTCTGGGGAAATATGGAACGCTGGGTCCTGAATCACAGCGGATTGATTCCCTTCGGTGTTCTGCAGAGGATGAGCACTGCGCATTGCACGGGGGTCTGGAAGTGCAGTGCCCCTTGTTCCTCCTCACCTTCTGGGTTGAATCAGAAGGGATACATTTGGTATGTCTGGTCCTTCTGGGACCAGAAGTGCATCTGTTGGCTGCGTTTGGTTGGGTGAGAGTTAAAGCAGCCAGTTGCAAAAAAAAAATAATCAAAACACCACCTTTCTAAATACAATTCTAACATGCTCAACCTTGTGGCTTCAGCAGGAGCAGCACTGTGTAAGAGTTCCCATGAACCCTGCCTAACCTCTGAGATTTATTGATAACTGAAAAAATAAGGGACCAGGCCCTGAAACCCTTACTTAGGCACTGGCATTGGTGTGTTAGCAAGAACCCCGGGGCTGAGCTCAGGATGTTTACCACTTTTAGAGGTTTCAAGGAAAATGTACTTGAAACAGTTCAAAAACAAAACCAACAACAGCACAAAGGAGAGAAACCTGGGGTTGCACTCTGACTGCCAGAACCGTTGTGGTTTGTGTGTTAAAGCAAGTGCGGCGTGCAGCCTGTTGCCCTGCTCAGTCAGTCTGCCCAGGCATTAATGGCTCTGTGTGT
The DNA here is from genome assembly GCA_024606505.1 of Aquila spilogaster. Taxonomy (NCBI): domain Eukaryota; kingdom Metazoa; phylum Chordata; class Aves; order Accipitriformes; family Accipitridae; genus Aquila; species Aquila spilogaster. Next base: position 39,258 of record JANHGO010007512.1, on the reverse strand, counting down.
GAGCACCCGTACGTGTGCTCTGCCGTTCTGGGAGGCGGTGGCAAACTGAGCCTTTTCCTTTGGCAGATCTTAAAGGGAAGGTTTGATTTGTGTGTGTTGGGATGATGTCAGAGATAGATGGAAATGATGCTGTGTGCTACGCTTTCCAAGATACTCCTTTTTTTTTTTCCCTAGCCTCAGCACACTTTTAAAATAATTCCCTGAGATGATTTTCATTAGGTTTAGATAACCTTTTTGTCAGGGCAACCCTTCAGCCCTCAGCATTACCATGCCAGCTTCTGCATGGAGGAAGGTGAGGCTCTCCAGCTTAATGCAGCCAAGAAATGTGGAAACTCTTTCTACAAAGGTGTGATAACAGTTATTGAAAATAACTTGTAGCAAGTTGAGAATTGGATTGAACCAACCACACTGTGTCTTCGTTGTTCCTTTGCTCTCTGCTCTTTTCCTTTTGTCTTCTTGAGATAGGTTTGGATTCTAGCGTGCATCAACCCTTGCTGTGCTTTGTTCCAGGCCAGCAAAGGGGTCTAGGAGAACATAAGGGTGGGAAGTGCACCTAGTTACTGTAGAGTGCTGCTTTACCCAGTCAGGGAGCGTTAATTGCAGGTGAGCCTGTGCAGGCAGGCGATGACGTGTGGGCCAATGGGTTTTGCTCATTGGGAAGGAAACTTTGCATGGTACAAGGCAGACATTGCCCTGAGACAAGGCTCTGCAAGGGCTCAGCTCCTCTTGTCCAGCGGTCAGCACAATTGCAGACCTGGGAACTTTATAGAGAGGACCAAACTGAGTAGGTCTTGTGCACTGAAAGAAACTCAACGCCATGAAAACTGGACCCTGAATGCTCAGTATCAAGTGCAATGGTATTGATTTGTTTTTTTAGTAAAGGAAAGAAAGGTGTCTCCATGCAGCACTGTCATTACAAAAATCAGTCAGTTCTTGCCATAGCCCTCTGCAGGATGCAGAGCAGCCCAGGGGCACCCACCAGCCCACTCAACTGCTCCTGGAGGCAGCTCAGGGTGCCAGCATGGCACACGTGCCTGTGATCTATAGCAAGCCCCTCATGTATTGCCATGGCATGCAGTGCCTGGAAGCGTTCACAATGGCTGCTGTTCATCTTCCTCCCAATGTCTGATAGTGCAGAAATCTCTGCACTATGCTTTTTGAGAAAAAGCTTTGCAGTCCCAGGGTGCTCCTGGAGATCGAGGGCACTTGCAAATACACAAAATCTCAGCAGGGTTCAGTTGTCTGTAGAAGAAAACATGACTGTGACAGATCACTTGAAAACAAGGCATCACTTTTCTTTGATGCAAAATTGCTTAGTTGTTGGAATAACACTTGTGTGCAAATGTGTACAGATAGGACCTGAATTTTAAAATGACAGCAACCCAGCTTTTAATTTTGCCGGTGTAAATTGCACCTGCAAATCATTTTGTCTGCAGCGGTTCATATCTGATTTCCTGACTTCCTATGGCTTGCTTAGCTGATGTTGGTTAGCTGTTTCAATACACAGCTTTTCAGGCATTACTATTTAAAGAACAAAATTGAAGTCTTAAAGCTTCAGGCCCATTTCTGAATGTTTAAAGGAAAGGAGAGGTTAGGATGCATGGCCAGTCTACTGTCCATGCAAATCTTTTGGTGAGTGTGAGATCAGTGTTGGTTATCAGGAGAAAGCATTATGCTTTGCATGTATGGAGTAACTTGTTCTTGTCTAGCCAAGAAACTGCAACTTGCAGCAAGATTCCTGATTGCATTTCTGATATACTTTCTTGTGAACCATAGTTTGCCAATCTTTGTATTGAGTTTGCTCTTTTAATAGCTTTATTCCTTCCTTTTCCTCACTGTCTTCGAAAACTTTTGTTTTAAGAAGCAAGAAAGTACGTACAGCTTTAGTGGCTGCACCTCTTCCATGGGAGTTGGATGGAGATCCATAAACTCATTCGACAGTATGCTCCAACAGCCCTGTTAAATGCATCATTAGCTACTGTGTACACAATTTGCATGCATGTTTTGCTTACAGTATTTTGTTATTTTAACAGGGCCGCCACGTTAAGACTGGGCAGCTAGCTGCAATCAAAGTGATGAATGTTACTGAGGTGAGTAGGGAACCAAAAATCAAAAAGCAATTATCAAGGTGTAAGGGAAAATAAAGAATCAGATCATGAGAATGTGGATAGCTTATGAAAGACAATCTGCTGGTATAAATTACGGTGGCTCAGCAGTCATTTGTTTTTTGAAGTTTTGAGAGGTGTTAACGCAACCAGAATTTCAATTGTACCTGTCCAGTGGGGACAAAGCAATAAGGAGTGCATTTCTACATGTTTTCGTGCTCTAAGATAATGAAGAGAACTCTCTTCCTGCTTATTTCTAGTTGATTATCTGTTTCCAGAGACAGCAAGTAAAAGATTTCCTGTAGCTGTGCAATACCCCTACTGTGTTTTATCACATCCTCTCCCTTCACATGCCAGCCATTCCTCAGTGTAGCTGCCATGACAAGCAAGCAAGAACATGTTAGAAATGCAAATGTAGCACTTCTTTTTTGTTATTTGACAGATGAGAGAAGCAGACAGCTTAATTGGCACTGTCCCTGCTCACATTTATAAAGTGGTGTCAGTGCTGGAACAAGGTGTCAAAGAAATTAGCTAAGTATTGATTTTTGTTTCTGAGCACAGCCAGTAGTGAAGCAGCATGCCTTCTTGAAATCTTATGCTCCTGTGCCCCAGAAGGGCTGGGATGAGCCTGCACCCTCTCCTCAAAGTGTGCTGGAAGTTTGGGTTCCATGGGGTACATCTGTTTGCATGGACGACCAGCTCCCCACTCTCTTGCTCTGGCAGTGTGGACACAGTGCATAAAACTCCAAGATGAGGTTGGTCTTCTTGGGATGTTGTGGAAGGGTCATAGCCTAAGATAAGAAATAGGTCCTCTGGGCCAGGTTTGCCATTGGTACAACTATGTGGAGCATTTTGAACAAGCACAAGCAAGCTCTGTCTATGTTTTTATGTCTTCTGCTTGTCTTGGAAGACAACAGAGCAAGTTAGTCTGTGTGAGCATTGTCACGTAGAGCAGGTCCAGGCCAGCTGTCTCTGCTGATGGGGTGGGAATCCAGCCCTGAGCAGCGAGTGGTCTGAATGGCATGCTGGTTAGTTGAGCTTGATGCTGCTGTAGCGCTTTTATGAGGAACATCTAAGGGCTGATTTGGCTAGGACTACTACACTGTAAAATAAACGTGTAGTTGGGCAAAGGAATCTACAGGACAGGTCCTATGGGACTCGGAAGTGAGCCAGAGCTGCTGTACAGACAGCTTTCATGCCCTGCTGGGTCAGCCAGCGTTGCTTGAGGGCTAGCCACAGATGGCACTTGTGGGCTGTCATGTTAACACCAGTGATAGTCCCTTCCTTGATGAAACAATTGAAGCAAAAACTTCAGGAAGGGAACCTTGGAAAGATTTCCTTCCCTTTCCCTATACATAACAGTCTCCTTTGTATGTAAGCAACAAAATTCAGCATCCAGTAATGCCTACTTGCATGGAAACAAAATTTAGATGGAAGAAAGCCTTGGAAAGGTTCGGGAATTCACGTTGTGTGATCCTGGGGACAAAACACAGCTGCTCAGGTTTGATTTGCTGCTTCTCTGTGGGCTGGAAAGTCAGCACCTCCCTGGGGAATCTGTCCCATTGCTAGAGGGGCTGAACAGCAGTAACAGCCCGCGCTGTTTTCACATTGAGTCACTTAACACAAAAGCAGTTGTGACAGTTTAAGAGCTTAATAGTGGGCATGCTGATAAACCACGGCTGCTCTGGGTTACTGCTTGCCTCCTGGGCTGGTCTGTCTGAGCAGGGACCGTGCTCCTGACCCCCTGTAGTGCAGAGTGGCTGAAGCCAATGCCTGCTGTGCTGCTGCAGGAGGTTAGAGCATGGGTGCGGCATGGCTGAGGCTGGTGCTGAATGAGTCCAGAGCATCTCTGAAGCTCAATTCTCTGCCTGTAGATCAGCAATAGCCTTCCTCTGCTTCATAGCATGTGGTTACCGAGGCCTCTCGCAGCAATAGTGGGTCTGAACTGTAATGCAGAAATCGTTTCAACCTGCAGAAATCCAGTGTGATCAATTCAGAGCCTGCCAAGGATTCAGTGTTTCTCTTGTGTTGTTAGTCTGCTCAGGTTGAAATTATTTTCTGTTCCTTTGGGCTTGAAAAGCTGGCTTGAGGCATTAAATAAAGTCTTTAAAATATTGAAATCCTCATCTTCAATGTCCTGCATATAAATTGCACCTGAGAGCAACATCTCACAGGGAATTTGGTTTGTGAGAAATGGAAGCTGTCATAGTGAACCTGCTTGAGTGGGATGGGAGGCTCCTAGCCCCTCTGGTCATTTTCATCTTTCGGTAGTGGCACAGTCTGATTAGTGCTTCACTGGGAACAGTTTTCAGCAGAGAAGAGCTGAATGCCTATAGCGGCCTTGTGATTTGGATGCCTGCTTGGAACACTCTGCAGTTCAAGCCTCCTGGAGACATCTCTCTTGCTTGGTGGGGCATTTCCAGTTACCAGGTCTGACGGAGCCCGTGCTGGTGTAGGTTGGTGGCAGTTTGATCAGCAGCCCACAGCTCTGCTCAGTAATGGGTCATTGTTGTCTGACATGGGAGAGTAGGGTGTTGAACAAAGGAATCAATCGTATCAAGGGAGTCTGAGGCACTTCTGTGCCTCTTTGATGTTCTGCAGTGGATTTCTCTCCCCCAGCATCCTGTTTTCACTAGAAAATCTGACCCAGGGAGTCTTCCAGCTCATGCTTCATCATAACTGGTACATCTCAGCCAAATGTTGTTTCACCAAATCTGCTTTTTTTTTTTTTTTTCCCAACAATAAATTATTTCATCAGAAAACCACTGCCCGGCTCCAGCTGCGATGATTCAGCTCTGAGATCTGAGGCTCATCAGGAGCTGAGCAAATCTGCCCTTCGCTGCTGCGAGCTGTAGCCCCGGGCTGCTTTCTGAAGAGCAGCAGCAGGATGCTGTGGTCACTGTGGGATCTTATGGACATCTGTCAGGAAGTGCTGCAGTGTCACGTTTTGCTGGGGGAAGCTGGGGGGTGGAGAGCCCTTGAAATTATTCAAGTGGAGCTCATGGCAGTGTGCTTTCCTGGGTCTCTGCTCAGGCTGTGCTTCCTGCTTGCTGGCTGTGCCAAGTAAACAGTGGGTGCGTGGAGAGGTCGGATCCTTGCTGATCCTTGCTGCTTGTCTCTTTGGCTGTCAGTGCAGCTGGTCAAGGGGTCTTCTGCAGCAGGCCATTCCCTGTCATTGCTTTCAGGCTTCCTGATAGTGAAATAATGTGCAAAGAGAAACATGTCATTAGTACCCCCAGTACTGAGGGATCTTTTGGTGGAGTACTTACCAGTTGATGATTTTGTTTCTCCTGAGTTCGGAGGCATGTGCTTTCTCATTCGTTGCTTCTTAATGTCATTGCCTTTGATTCTGAGCTTGTCATCTTTGTGCTTGCAGTCATCTGTACCCAGAACTGCACTGGTTTGTGAAAGCAAGCAGCTTTTTGCACCTGCACATCTGTGAGCTTCTTCTCTTAAGCAGCATGATTCATGAGCAGGTTCCAGACCCCTGGGAGATGTGGCTTATGACAGCACTAACAGACGGGGTGGTGGAAAGTGGAATTCCTGAACACCTTTGTACACCGAAAAGCTGAGGGGTGCCTTTGTCTCCAGTTGCTCTGTCCTCACCTGCCTGTTTCCATCTTTCACATGCACAATTTGGAGTCTCAGAGGGAGCAGAGCTTTGTTTCCCCTCCAGAAGGCACGGGCACAAGCTCCCTTTGATCTGGCCCTGGCTGCATATAGAGAGAAATACGACCTTGCTTATGGAGGGTTTCCTGCACGCTGTCTGGGAGGCAGCTCTGATTTCTCTTGGACACTCCAGATGCTGCTCCAGCCTTGTCCTTACCCTTTCTAAGTTGTATAACACCCAGCACCCTTGTAAGCCAAAGATTAAAGGTTTTCCTTTCTCCTTAATTGCAAACAAAAGACAAATGAAGTATCTGGTGTAATAAGTGCGCCTTGAGAGTCTGTGTTCAACAGAGAGGCTTTTCTGAAACCCGAAATAGCTGATTTTGCTTCAAGTTGAGTTATTTCACATTTCCCCTTTCCTAAAGCTCAAGAAAGTTAGGCTTTGTTTTGGCAGCACGTCTCCTGTGCATTGAAGCTATTAGGGAAGTTCTTGGCTGCTTCTGTTGGGAATGCTTTTTTCAGGTCAGATTTAATAGGACGTTTGAGGGCATTTGGTTTCAGCCTGCCAGGCTTCAGTGTTTTGCTGCAGGTTGAAGGGGCAGCGCAGCCGGCTTTGTAAGCAGTCTGTTGTGATGGCTAAAAGAATGCCTTCATGGCAAAGGCGGCTGGAAAATGGTGAGAAAGTGCAGAAGAATGTCCTGTGGGTCTGAACCGCTGCTTCCTTTTCTTCCCTTCAGCTAATAAGTGCTGACTGCAATGTTTTGCAGCGAGGTAGATTAATTTTCAGCTGGGTCTTATTCCCTTTAACCGATGCGTGGATACCTCGCGGTGCTACGCGTTTCCTATTAAAGCAAATGAGACAGCAAAACCTACAGACATTTCACAGAGTGTTGTGCACCATTTCTCTCGGGGACAGCAAAACAAAGAGGCTGCTCTGAGAGGACCCCTTGAAAAAAGACCTCACTGAAGAAGGACATTTCCTTATAGAGCGGCTGTTGAAACTGTTCCCATTGGCACCCCACAGCTTTGGCAGCGCTGGCCAGAGGGGAACGCCTGCCTGGGAGGCTGAGCCAAGGCAGCGGAGTAACGGAGCTGGCACCAAGCAGTGTGTGGAACGAAGCGGCTTGGCCTGCACTAGGCCCCGCTCACCAGCCCTTGGCCAATGGCTTGATGTGGGGCACCCCATGTCTGTGTGGGGTGGGGTGGGGGGCTGCTGGAAAGGGGGCGAGCCCTGGCCCTGCTCTGGCTCTGGAGGCCGTGGTGTGGCCGGGCGCCTGCCGTTCCGCTGTAGCTTCCTCTCAGCTGGGCCCTTGGTGGCGGTGGGAAGATGAATTGGCTGATGCGTGCGCTCAGTGCTTTCCGAGTGTTTAAGTAATGGAGCATTAGGAATATTTTTATTTGTTTAAGTCCACTTCATTTGTCCGAGACTAAATTACTGCATACGGGAACTGCACGCAGCGGAGTTATTGATCCTGTCTAGCCCTATGAGGAGACGGCATGATGTTACAACCACATGGGGGTATTTCTGATTCTTTAGCTCAGTCCTAGGCCGAAGGATCGGAATGATTCCATCCTCGGTTTAAGAGCCTGTCCTTGGACTGCAGTCTCAGCATGACAGAACAACTCGAGTTGGAGGGGCCTCAGGTGTGCAGCCCAAGCTCCTGCCCGAAGCAGGGTGGGTTGCTCAGGGCTTGTTCCAGGGAGCTCCCAAACGTCACCAAAGGTGGAGGGTGCATAGCCTTGGTGACCCCTCAGCACTTCAAGAGCTTTCTGTTCTCTTCTGACACAGAACGAAGAGGAGGAAATCAAGCTGGAGATAAATATGCTAAAAAAATATTCCCATCATCGGAATATTGCTACATATTATGGTGCATTTGTAAAGAAAAGCCCTGCAGGACAAGATGATCAGCTCTGGGTAAGTGCTTTGTGTTGTGTTCCTTTCTTTAGAGCTCCGGTGTGCTTGGCTCAGACCTTGTCTCAGTGGAATGTTGAAGTCATCGTTCTGAGGAGTAACTCATAAAAAAGAAGCATCCCTCTTCCTTTACACATAGAATTGCAGAATCACAGGGGTTGGAAGGGACCTCAAGGGACTGAGTTGAACCCCTCTGTTAAAGCAGGTTCCCTACAATAAGTCACACGGGTGGGTGTCGAGATGGGTCATGAATATCTTCATAGGAGACTCCACCACCTCTCTGGGCAGCCCATTCCAGTGCTCCGTCACCCTTACCGTAAAGAAGTTCTTCTGCATGTCTGTATGGAACTTCCTGTGTTCAAGTTTTAGGCTGTTGCTCCTTCTCCTTTCACTGCACGCAGCCGAGAAGAGCCTGGCCTCATCCATTTGCCTCCCACCTCCCTTAGGAGGTTGAGCATAAAGTGTGTTACAGTACTTGTGACGTAGGTTGTTGATCAGATTTGTTGTTAGAACTTTCTTCTCCCAAAGTAAATGTTTCCATCTTTTTTAACGGTGATGGAATAGAGCTTGTCTTTTCCTCTCCCCTCCTTTTCCTTGTCACTTTCTACATTCTTTTCCAGTTGAAAAGTAAAAAAAAAAAACAAACAGAGGAGTTGGCAATGAAGCAAAGAAAAATAAACTCTCAATTTTTTTTGTCTGCAGGATTTCTGGAGATCTGCAGCAGGATGAGATATTTTAAATTTTGAAGAAGGTCCCACCTTTGTTAGTGCTATTTTGGTTCTTGGTTGTTTTTCTTCTGATTTATGTTTTTACTGGAAAGAAAATGTTCACCCTTGACCCGTAATACGAGAGGAGCACTCCTGAGTTCTTGATTTTTATTTATTTATTCAGTAATGTGCATTGCTCAAGAAATGAGATTTTACATCATTTGGCACCCAGGAGGGTGGCACAGTTCACTGCGTCTTGATAGTGGTGCAGCAGACGTCGCTGCTGATATCTCTGCTGGTGCCCTGTCGGTGCTGTGGTAAAGATATGTTGCATTTGTCTTCCTGCAGCTGGTGATGGAATACTGTGGTGCTGGCTCTGTCACTGATCTGGTGAAGAAGACAAAAGGGAACTGTTTTAAGGAAGACTGGATTGCATACATCTGCAGAGAGGTTCTCAGGGTGAGTTGTGGACCAGATCTTTGTTGCTCATTTGGAACAAAAAAGCCTTTCCCGGCCCTTGGCCATTAATGTAAGGTAATAATAAGCGCTAGTATTTCAAGATTTTGATCCATGGGGCTCGTGGGCTCTGGTCCTTGAGTTCCGAAGAGCCCAGATGTCCATCAGCCTGCATGATGGCTACTTGATGTCTCGTAGTACTCTAGTTAATCCCATTTTCTGTGTGAAGAACACGTCGCTTATCGTCTTCTGTGATAAATACCATCCTCCTCCATATCATGCGATATTACTACCGCTCATTGCTTTGACTATTCTTGCTGTGTAAGATCAGTCTGCTCATAATTCCTTAACCTGCACACTAGGGAACCTTTTTTCTGCACTATTAGAAGCAGTGTTGGCTAAAGAGCATCTCGAAATCTTAAAGGTGGCCCTGCTGCAGCAGTATTCCCCAAGATACTTCTTGCAACTATATTTCATTCTATGTATGTTTTGGGATTTTTTAAATTATTTTTGTTGTGTGTGTTCCTGGAATGTGGAGAGGATAAAACAGTTCCGAAGTGTAATCCAGTGTACTGACCTGGAAAAAAAACCACATTGAAACCCATCATTCTAAATTCAAAATGCATTACAGACTTTCTGATCCATCTTCCATGTAATGGAGTTTTACTTCTTTTCTAAATAACGGTGAGATAACTACATATTCTGGGAGCTAGAATTCAGATAGCATGCCAAAGTAATGCTTGAATAGGGGTAAGACTCTGCTTCTGGAGGTGCTGTTGATAAGTGTGTTCAGTGGAGAACATCAGCCATCTCACCTGGATTTGGCATTGGACTGCATATTGTAACAACGATAGCTGGAGATTGTGGGGAGAGCTCTTCTGCAAAAAAAAAATAAATCCTAATGGTCTGGTTAAGTTCTTATATTTGTGTGGCTGTAATATCTCTATTAAAGCAATTGATATTAAAACCTTCGGTTTATGCTCTTGCAACAGAAAGTAATAACACCAAGCTTGCATGAGACAAGCAATTGGATTGAATCATCTTTATTTTAAAACAGAGAATAACTCATTGCATCTGGATTGAAAATGTTTCCTTCTGGAAGACATAGGAGTTGGGTGGAAGCAGTGTTTGAAGTCACTTACACTATGTTACAGAACCTAAATATTTTCAGCAAAGTATCCCCTGGATTTTTATAGTGTATTATTTCAGAGTGTTTTGTTATATCTGTCCTAGCTTAGCCACGAACAACTTGGGAAAGGAGGAGGAGACAGGATATTGGAAATATTAGCTGCATTTGCTGCATTCAGAAATAGTCTGACGTGGTATTTTGAGCTCTGTGTGATCAATTTATCACTGAATTCAGAGTTTTGCTGTTCTACTGTATGTAGAATCTAACCCAGTGTGGCCAGCCACGTCCTTTCTCTGTACCTCATTGAGAGCATTCTGCAATGTTCTTTACCTTTCTTTCTTTTTTGCTTTTAGTACGTAGTGTAAAGGTGCATCCCTTGATTCTGAGTTAGAAGGAAAAAATATTGGTACCTCATTTTCTTCACACCTCACTGGAGAGACGCTCCACTGCAGTCATGCCTTCTGGTTGTTGTCTTCTGTCCTCGCCAAAACTGAGGACTTGATGTTGCTGATCACATGTAAAGGACTTTCCCCCTGAAGTCTGAGAAGGATGAAAGAGTAAAAAGGCAACAATGCCAAGTTCACGATAATGAGAATAAGGAAAGTCTTGATTTTGTTTTGCTTTGTTTTTAGGGCTTGGCACATCTTCATGCTCATCATGTCATCCATCGAGATATTAAAGGACAGAATGTTCTTCTCACAGAAAATGCAGAAGTAAAACTGGGTATGTTTCTTTAAATGTGTGCTACAAACCTGTTTGTAACAAATTTAAGATTTCCATCTTACCTTGGAAGGAGCTGTCAGGAGCCCAAGGTGTATCAAATAGTGTTAGTGCTTGGGTTTGCAAAATGTCTGTCAGCTAGAAGGGGTGAAAATGCGATATGTTCTGCAACAGTGTCACTCGCAGCCTGTGGGAAATACAGCTGCTTCTGGACAGTCAAATAGATAACCTATGTCGTCAGTCACATCACCACCGGGTCTTCACAGCAGGCTCCAAGTGTACAAAGGCTTCCAAAAAAAACCCCACCAAGAGTAAGTTAAACTAATCCATTTCTCTAAGGGAAGCAGGCTTACAGATTTCCATAAATCTGAGGATAGGTGAAATTACTCTTCAGTGGTAGCCCTCACACACGAGTAGATCTTACTAATACTCATCCCTCAGGAATGTCAGCCTGTTTACTCATTTCCTTTTTCAGCTGTGACGTGTCACTGTTGACAACTTCTAGCTTCCTAAGATTAAACTCAAGTACGTGCCTCTCTTGAGGAGGACATCTTTGATGTTTTTGGAAGATGGCAATGATTTAAAGGAGCGGTCTCAGGGAGAACCCTTCTCTTACTTGGGACAATTTTGTATTTTCCATCTCTTTTCTTCTTTTGAAATAAATGACTGTAGAGCTGGAGAAGAAGGATAGACACAGCCTGTCGATATGGGGTAGGATGCTTGACTGAAGCAAGCCAAAATAAGGGTTTTTTTGTTGTTGTTTTTTAATTAAAAGAAGAGAAGTATTGCCAGAGGGATTTAACTTAAGTGTCTCTTAAAGCAGTGAAGCTAGAAAACCAAGAGATCCTCAGTCTGGTTCCGTTCCATTTCAGTGTGTTATGTAAAAGCACTTCTCTCATTTCCCATCAGAAGCACAGACGGTATGGTGAACCCAAAAGTCAGGTCCAGCTTACTGTTGCAGACATTTTGCTGAACAGGGACAATCAATAATGGTAGTATAAATGACCATGGTATGCAGATGTTCTGCACTGAGGAAACACAGCTGAGAAAATCTTCTCCTTGATGATATCAACAGGACTGTTTCCTTCCAGTTCTTTCTTTTTCTTGTTTGTTTGTTTTTAATCTTTTCTCTGAATACCACTAAATGCTGTGCCCAGTAGATCCAATTAGTGCATCTTAGAGGTTTGTTGAAAGAAAAGTACAATCCCATAATGATTGGTTTTATGGACTCTTCTTCATATCTGAACAACACCGTGTTGCTATACAGACCCGATGAAAGTAACATCCTTTCAGCACAAAGAGCGGTGCACAATTCTCTCATTATAATGAAGCTAAGGTCGTAATAAATAATATACTCTCCAGCCTGTTGTAAGCCAGTGTTTGAATGCAGGGAAGGAGTTATTTAAAATAGCTCAAAACAAAGTGATTATGATGGTTCTTTCCAACTTTCACAGACAGACATATTAGACACATCTAAATGTGTCTCATAGATACTATTTTTTCCTTTCCAATACTAGTTAAAGATCTCAAGTCCCACTCTGGCTTGCATTTAGATTAAACTTCAGTTTTTCCACTTAATTTCAGTTACTGTTCTCATAGAGAACTTGTATCAGATTTGATACACGTTCTAGCCCAAAAGTTTGGTATCTAGAAAGCATTGAAGTAGTTAAGCAAGCACTCTGCCATATGAATGCAGCCCTTTAGTAATTTCTTTACCCTTGCTTGACTTTTCAGTGGATTTTGGTGTAAGCGCCCAACTGGATAGAACTATTGGGAGAAGAAACACATTTATTGGAACACCATATTGGATGGCACCTGAAGTCATTGCTTGCGAGGAGAACCCAGATTCTACCTATGATTACAGAGTAAGTGTTACATCAGATAGCAAAACACGCAAGTTGTTGCTGAAATTCTTCTCAAGTGCTGCACTTGAAAAGTTCAAACTTCCTTTCTTTTAAACCACAATAATGTTGTAACTGTACAAAGAGAAATATTTGTAGTATGTGGGTGGTGGCTCTTTTTAAGAGTGGAGTTTCACTATGAGTGGTTTTTTTGTGAGTTGTTTATATCTGTAATGCACGTTCATTAATTAATCTGTGCAACAAAATACTGATATATGGGGGTTACAGGTCAGGATGGAAAAGAAAAAAAAGAGGTAAATTTGTAAGGAACACTTGACAAACAATGTAATGCTAATATGGCAAGGCATTACTCTTCTGTATAAGAGCTATTTTACTCTGTACTTAGTTGTAAATCCTGATTTAGTTGGTAATAATTAGCATAACTCATTGCTCATTTATGAGCATGGAACTACAGGTAGTTTTCCATCCCAGAATAATTTCTGGTTGTTCACGTAATGGCTGAGACATTTTGAATGCACCTCTGGAGGTTGTCCACTGAAACTCTTACTGAAGCAGAGTCAGCCAGAGCAGGCTGCCCACTTGTGACTTGTGTCTACTCAGGTTTTGAATGTATTCAACACTAGAGAGTCCACAGTGTCTCTGGGCAACCTGTCCCTCTGTTTACAACTGTCATGGTAAATAAGGCTTGTTTGAACAGAATTTTCTGTATTTCAGTTTGTACCTATCGCCTCTTCTCCTTTCCCTGGCCACCACTGAAAAGAGAAGTGTCTAGCTTGGTCTCCTTTATTCCTTTCCCAGGAGGAACTTGTGCTGAGATCCCCTGAATGTTCCAGGCTCTCAGCCTGGAGCCTTCCAGCTCTAAGCCCCTAATCATCTTTGTGGCCCTCTCTTGCACACATGCAGCCCTGACTTGGTCACAGCCCTCCTGATGTGACTTCTCCAGTGCTAAGGAGACGGAAATTGTTACCTCTCCTGACCCACTAGCAGCACCCATCCTAATGCAGCTGATTATTCACCATCGATTTCTCAACAGAGAAGACTGAGTGAATAGAGAAGCCTTATCTGCTCTTGTTGTATGCACTAGTTAAGTGGTCCCTGACATCATTTTTGCTCCTGCACAAGCATCTGCTGATAACTTCTTCACTGAAAGAAGAATTTATCTTTTGAGATGACCAGCGTGTTCTGCATCTCGGGTACCAACAAAGGCTGTCATATGCTTTTTCTGATTCTCCTTCTGTAATATACTGATGCTGTTCTGAAGAGACTTATGACTCTTCGTCCTCTGAATTGTTTCCAGCAGTGTTGTCATTTGTTTGCCTACACTTAGGCTGCAAGGTGTTTTCCAGGGATGGCTTCCTGAGCAGCCCTTCCCCTGGGCACTCTCTTGGTCCTGGTGTTCTCTTGGTTTCCACTTGGCTACTCGAACTGTGGCTTCAGAAATTTTATTAGAAGAGCCTGTTTCAGAGGCTATGATTCTCCCTTGCTGAGACCTTCTGCGCTGCACTGGCAGTGTGAAGTCACATTGTGAGTGGCAGTCATGACCGAAGAATGTTCTTGGATGTTATTTTATTTTTCATACCATGTAAATCTCATACTGAAACCTCAGAAATTGAATCTCGTCTTCATTTTCTGAAACCACTTGGTTTTCTTTTCAGAAGATACAAGCGTTAGGAATGTGCACACCTACTTCTTGAGGTTTCCTTGCCTTCAGCAATGAACAGTCACACAAATGATGCTATGACTCAGAAGGTGGCACAGGACTGATCTTTTCTACAGAGATTTATGACTGATACGATGAGGAAAGTAACAGGAAGCCATTCTATAGTGTCTGTAACTTCTTGTTCTGTTAAAAAGTGGTAAAAATTATAAGAAATCAGTGAAAATATCTATGCTTGTGTACCTATTGTACACATCAGTCTTTGCAAACACTGCTACCATTCTCCTTTTCAGCTGTCTGCCTCTCACACCTTGAAACAAGAAACCACAGTTCTTTGCAGCCTGGTTCTTTTTCCCATGATCCCCAGAGCTTGCAATACTGCCTAGAGGCTTTTCTAATTAAGACTTTTCTAATTTTCTGTCATTTATTTCATAGTGAGTCAGGGTCCCATCAGTTATGTTCTCAGATGTGTCTACAAACTGTAACACAAACTGGTTTCCAGCTTGCGTGAAGCAGTTCAGAGCAGCTGGATTGAGAAGGTTCTGTTGGCAAAGTCAGATTTAGACAGAGTGCCAGGCTGGATGTGAGCTGCTAATCTTTGAAGGTTTATCTTCTGTTGCACCTTTTTAAAAGGTAATTTTAGATAAACCCTGCAGGTTGGTTTGGTCACATGCCTCTCATCTAACTACTTTTGGACACCAAAAAATAGGAAAATATTGTACATGATTAATCAAGCAGAAGCCTGTGACATTTTGTTTTACAGTCACTGGTTGTGTTCCCAGTTTACCTTTCGTGATCAGAATCTGGCCTTTACCTGATAACAGAAACTCCAGTCTGGATCTCCTTCTGTGTGCCCAAAAACTTGTGACTGGAGACTCTGTGGACAGAAAGTCAGACCTCTGCGCCTGACTATAATTTAAGTTTTGTCAGTGTAGAAACTCAGCAATGACTACTGTGACAGAAGCGTTAAGACAAAGACTTTTTTTGGCCTGGAACAGAGCATGAGACACTGTTCATAGAATCACAGAATCACCAAGGTTGGAGAAGACCTCCAAGATCATCCGGTGTTGTGTCTCACTGCCTCATAACGATAGCTTAAAGATGTAAGCTGTGTAGTTAAATGGTGCCTGCTGTACTCCAGCTCTTCTGGGTTTTTTGAATGCAAAAGGTTTGCGTTTTAGAACTGGCTGCTTAAATGATGAATCAGCTATTCAGAACTGCATGGGGAATAGGAAGCTTCTGGCTACTAGCACGTTTCTTTCCTAAAAGCTCAGGAGGGATGGGGAGGGAGCAGAATGTATGTTGCTCTCGCATGAAGATGACTTGGTCCAAGAGAATTCTAGGGGAACAAAGGAGAACTGAAAAAAAAGCTTGAGTGTTTCAAGTTGCAATGCGCAATGTTTTTTTTCCTGCAGAGTGACCTCTGGTCTTTGGGAATCACTGCTATTGAAATGGCTGAAGGAGCTCCTCGTAAGTGGTTTGGTTCAGGGAGGGGGCTCTATGCTTTGTGAACATGTTCTGTATTAAAATAACTCATGCTTGACTAATGCACAGATGTACGAAGCTCTGGTTCTGGCTGGATCCTTACAAATAATCTCTGAATTTTTCTCATTTCGGCTCTCTTGCTTCCCTCTCCTCACACCTAAGTCCCTGTTTCCACTCCTTGATTTCACTCCTGATTTCTCACTAGCTTTAGGTAAATATTATCTCATACAGTTGCTTCAGTCTGTGACCCCAAGCAGTAGGAGCGTGCTGGGAGACCCTTACTGTCCCCTTGCTACTCTGGTTAGTGTCTCACAGCCCCTGGGCAGAAATCAGTAGCTGCAAGGTGGACACACAGACCTCATAGGACTTTTGTTGCTGCAGAACACCAGTTGTTTCACCCCTGCACCCACGGAGCAGATGTGCTGTGAGGGTGTACATGGTCACTGCTGAGAGCTCAGGAGATGAAATAAATTATACCCTGGCCTGAGCTCAAGAGCACGTAGGCTGTGTTTAAAAAACACTTCTGGCTGTTTTCCTGTCCAGCTTGGTTTTTAGCAATGCTCCGGAGCCAGCTGGAGTTGGGGAGCACTTTCAGACACAGTGCTCCAGCCTAGTTTCGTCCTGAGATGTGGGTCTGTGCAGTTTTCTTTGAGAGAGACTTTGTAGCGTCACATGCTAATTCCTCATTCCACTTGTAATTGATGTTATCACTGTTTTTGGCGGAGGAATGTAATAGATTACATTCTATTGCATTGTGTTGTGTTATTTTTTTTTCCTTCTTGTTCTACATGAGATTCTGGGACCCATATCCCGAAACCAGACTTCTTTGAACTGCCACCCTCACTATATCACAAGCTGTTGAAAATACAAAGGAAAAAGTCAACTCAGATGTGAGAAATGATGGCAGGCAGCTACAGGCAAAGGAAGAAATAGAAGGCAGTAAAGGCGTAACCAGGCCGTAGTCTTGCTTTTACTATTTCTGCAATGCTGCAAATCTGTTTCTATTAAGAGAATCACTTCTGAACACCCGCATATCATGAGAAATCAGCCTCCATGTAGATCCTACCGGTTGTCACTCGGTAGCTCTGACCCTCAATATTTCTTTGTGACAGACAGGGCCTTGTTTGTAATTCCACACAAAATGTCTGGGGTACGTGAGATATTATGGTATTTACTCTTTTTCAGAGTTCTTTTTAGTTTTACATTTCTGTAACAGTAATACTAAGCAGAAGTACAGTGAGCTGGAAAGAAACCAACATCTGAATGCATTGGTAGGATCTGTTGCAAATTGTCTAATAATGGTGTTCCTGCTCCCGAAACACAGAACAGATGAAATACGTGTTAAGCCATTTTGCTCTGCTCCACTGACACAGTTCATGAGCTCTCCAACTTGCATCACATTTCTTCATCCTACATTTTCTTTTATGCCACGAGTGATACAGCTAAGAGTTTGACGAAAATGTACCTTACTGTTTATCTGAACCGTAAATGAAGCGTATTAAACTAGATACATATTTCAATCTTAAATTTAACTTCTGTTTATGAATAATTACCCCTTGATATACTAAAGATGTGAGCTTTTATAATGTCCTTTTGAAGCCTTATGTATAAAAATGAGAATAAAATTGCATTCATTGTTGCCATGCAGCCTTTCATTCAGCTATATCTCATTCAGCTGGCAATAACAGTACATCGTTGTGAAAGCTTTCTTTGTACTCTGAGACTTCATTTCTTGGCTGTAGCATGAATTGCACCAGCTAACAGTGAGGTTCTGCAGCAAGCGTTGTGCTGTAGGAAGTAGGAGAAGCGGTTGGGTCTGCCTGGGTGGTGGTGGTTGGATGTGGGGATGTGTACTTAACTGTGTGGTCTCCTTTGCAGCCCTGTGTGACATGCACCCTATGAGAGCGCTCTTCCTCATCCCGCGGAACCCGCCCCCAAAGCTGAAATCCAGAAAGTGGTAAAAAGATGTGCAAAGTGTAATTTCTGCAGCATTGGGCTTAGGATGATTTTTAGCTCCCTTGTCTAAGAAATCATGATCTTGTCAAATCCTGCAGTGATCTGTGATATCTTTCCTCCACTGTTTGTGGTGCTGGGGTAAGCCATGGGTGCAGAAGTAGTTTAGCTTTGGGAACCAACCCTGTCCTTTTGGTGTCTGGATAAGCTGCACCATAAATTGCTGTCACTGAAGGCTGACATGAGGGACTGCGGTGTCAGACCCAGTGCAAAAGGAAACCTTTCAAATGTCGTGCTTTATGTCGCTCTGGGGTAGTGCTTGGCAAACCAATTGGGAAGACTTACTATTTTACCGTGTTTTTCTATCTTTTTAAGGTCAAAGAAATTCCTTAATTTTGTTGAAAGCTGCCTTGTAAAAAATTACTTGCATCGTCCGTCCACTGAAACCTTGCTTAAGCACTCCTTTATCCGAGACATGCAAAATGAACGGCACGTACGCATCATGCTGAAAGACCACCTGGATAGGACCAGGAAGAAGAAAGGAGAAAAGGGTAATGTGGCTAAAAGACAAAAAAAGAAGGGAAAAAAAAAAGACACTGCAAATAGTAGGTCCTCTTCTGATTTTTGACGGTAGAGTAAAAAGTAGATACACCTGAAATACTGGTGCCCCAAAAAACTGAGAAAGTTTTGTTGCTGTAGCAGTGGGGTCATTTTGCAAATCTCTGCAACAGCCTTGATCCACGGTGGTGTGTAAATGCTGAAGTCTTTGGGAGTTGACTGATGCTCGTTCACTGAACACAACCCAAATGCGAATGTGACCAGAGTCCAAGTAATGCTTAGGCCTCTGTTTTCTAAATAGAGTATCTCAGCTGTACTCAGTGAGCCTTTCGTAGTCTCTCAGTTCATCTCTTGGTTCCTGATACCTTTACATGGCGATGCAGCAAGTAAATTAATTATAGCTTGTGAGTTCTTTGGAGGCAGAAGCATTTTGTAGTGGAGTGCACAAGAGAGTCCTTGAAAAGGCTTCCAAGATCCAGTCACACGCACATGGATATAATTGGTTGGCTTTTGTACCAGATGCATGAAGTAAAAGAGGGAAATTGAGCTGGTTCCTTATTCTTCAGAGCAAAACCTGGAAGAAGCCCCACGTCCTTCTCTGCAGGGCTGCTCACAAGGAGTTCTTCTCCCCAGTCTGTACATGTATCTGGGTTTGCACCAACCTAAGTGTAACACCTTCCTCTTGGCCTTATTGAACATAGTTAGGTTTTCATGGGCCCACTTTAAGAGCCTGTCTGTGTCCCTCTAGATGACTCCTTCCTTCTGTTGTTTCAACTGCACCGCTCAGCTTGTGTCTTCACCCTCTTGCTGAGGGTGCACTTGATCCCACTATGTCATTGATTAAAATGTTGAAGAGTACTGGTCCCAAGATGGACCTCTGGAGAACACTGCTCATCACCAGCCTCCTCCTGGACACAGAGCCATTGACCACAGCTCTCTGGCAACAACCATCCAACCAATTCTTTACCCACCTAATAGTCCAGTCTTCATATCGCTCCAATTTTGTGATAAGGATGTGGTGCAGGACCGTGTCAGAAGCCTTGTGCATGTCCTGACAGACTACATCCGTTGCCCTTCCTTTGTCCACACCTACTGTCACTCCATTGTAGAAGGCCACCAGATTGTCACTGTAAATTCTGGCACCTCTTTCAACTGTGGGTCTCACAGCACTTTCAAATGGAAAGACAGCCAGTTAAAAGGTTTTTGTGAAGGCCCTTGAAGGAGTAAAGATGTGGTGATAATCACATGTTGATGGGTAGTTACAGTTAGACCTGGAAAGTGCTGGTTTTAATCAAAATTCCCCTAAGAGAACAATGTGACACTGCCAGACTATACACTTCCAAATACTGATGCCAAAAAGGTTAAGTAAGTCCCACTTTGGTCCTACTCTGTATTTTAGCTATATGGCATGCTAATTTGAAGTCTTCCCTTATGAGTTACCTCCATGGTACTCTAGAATAGAACTTGAAAAATGTAGGTCACCTTCTCCTGAACTGCAGTGTTAAAACTAACATTGCTTGATTATCCCCATTAAAATTATTCATTTCAGTACATTAAGAAACACGGATTTACTAAATGTCTCAGTTTAGTTACACAGAAGGCATGCAACAGCAGAAAAGGTCAGTATAAGTCTTCTATACCATATCTAAATTTATACATGAAATAATCCTGCTGCTAATGTTGCTGGGAGGGTTGGCTATCGCAGTGGGCTTCGCTTATTATATTGCAGATTGTAAAAACAAGTTAGTTTTGCAAAACGAATGTAGCTAGTGAAGGGAAAGAGTGAAAATACATAAAGGGGCCCTCTGACCCGTGGTCTGAAGTAGGCTTTGTGTTGCATACCTGAATATCTTCTGCTGCATCCACTCAGCCTCTTAGTGCAGCTTGGGGCTTTTAAATTCCTGATGAGCTGCATGTAGTTCAGTTTTAGTGCTCAGAAGCCAAGTTCAAGATAACATCTTAAATAACACCGTCCTCCACTGGCATTTATTGGTCTCTCTCTCTCTCTCTTTTTTAAATAGAAGAAACAGACTATGATTACAGTGGAAGTGAGGAGGAAGATGATGAGCTGAATGAAGATGAAGGAGAACCAAGGTTAATTTTATGACTAGAATATAAAATTTGAGTGGCCAAGCTGTTCTCATTGAAGGCAGCTCTCCTCACACAGATTTGCTTTCTTATCTCACTCTAAATCCCTTATCTACTGTATCCCCTCTGATAGCTTTAACTGTTTTGTAGCTATTGAATGTAAATGCTGAGTGTAACGAGCTGCCGCTTCATTCTCCAGCAGGAGAGAGGAAAGTCTCAAATGAAGGAGCCAATAATCAGCTTCAGGCTGCCCTGTAGCACAGTAAATGCAGATGTATAGTCAACATGGCAGAGATTTATCAAAACATTTTCATTTGCTAACACAGGACAACAAGCAGTTCCTTGTATTCTCCCTGCTTTAATGTTATGTTTAGTCATATAGAAACTTGTATTTTGTTTCAGCTCCATAGTTAATCTCCCTGGGGAGTCAACTCTCCGTCGTGAGTTTCTGAGGCTGCAGCAGGAGAACAAAAACCGTTCTGACCCTCAGCGCCAGCAGCAGCAGCTGAAGGACCAGGAGAAATACAAGAAGCAGCTGCTGACAGAGCGGCAGAAGCGCATCGAGCAGCAGAAAGAGCAGAGGAGGAGGCTGGAGGATGTGGGGACTGGCTTGCATTGTTATTCCACATCCCCTCACAAATAAAAAATGTGCCTGTAGTGAGCAGGCTATGGGAGGCAAGAGGGCTGTGCTGAATTGTCAGCGCAACCTGTCGTGCAGTCTTTAACGCTGGCAGAACTGTATCGCTTTTGAACACAGTGGTATTAAGTGATTTTAAAAGGGCTCTGTTCTTTTTCTGCTGACAACCTGCCCTGAGCTTTGGGAGCTGTGGATGCAGGACATTTCTCTTGAGCTTGGCTGTAGAAGCCCAGGCAGATGGGATGAGAGGTCCTGGTTTCTTTCTCTTGTGCATTGTCCATTCTGAGTCTCTCTTCCTGATCCAGAGTTCTGGCCATGCTTCTTTTTAAGATGTTACAAGACAAGCTGACTTTTCAGCTGTCTGACACATAATGGTGTTGCAGGCATTGCTAAATCACCAGTGGGTCTCTTCTCAGGAGCATCTGATGAAATTCAAGCATTGTGCAAGCACTCCCAAATGGCATTTGTGAAGCATGATGTTGTTCAGCAAAACTGGGGAACTCTGGGAAAACCCTTCCTTCTCAAAATGACAGAAAGATTAGCTGCCAACCACAACAAAAAGTTCACTTACCTGCCTAAATGAACAGCAAACCAGCCCTCGGCTGCCGAAAGGGCAAAGGTTTCATTTCAGATTTGATAGTTATTGTGGTGGCAATTTGTGGCTGTCTGCTCCTGCTGGGCTGTGATCGGGTATCCCCTATTACTGCCTGCACCTCAGGAAATGAGCCTTGTGATTAATGACTACTGGCATAAATAATTGGTGGGTACAAAACGAAAACAAAATAAGCAGTGTTATTCCCTGGCTCTCTTCCAGCATCAGAGGCGAGAGCAAGAGCTCCGAAGGCAGCAGGAGTGTGAGCAGAGGTGGCTAGAGGCTAAAGATGTTCAGAGGAAAGAGGAGAGGTGCAAGGAAGACAAAAGGGCTGTGGAAGATGACGAACAGTTCATAGCAGATGGGCAGAGGAGATCAGAAAAGAAGCAGGTATGAAAGAGTTCACTGGCAGCGATTTGCAGCTCCCTGTTCCTGTAGATGTCTTTCTCAGTTCCCTTGGGGTTGTTGCCATCCTGAGTCACAGACCAGAGAGAAACTTTTTAATGCATTTACTGCCTCTTGTTCTCAAATACAACCTTCTCTGGACGTAACATGCAAATTACTGAGTCACTCCCTTGAGCTACAGCAATGACACTTCCTCTCCCTTGAGGGTGGCACTTCTGTCTGTCACTGCTGTTTTTCCTTGCTGAAGTCGTCTTCAGTCACTTTAATCTGATTTAAGGTACCTTTACCCTGAAAGTTTCCAGCATAAGCTCGACGTAAGCTTAAATCTCCAGAGTCTCCAGTTCGCTTTGGGTTGTACAAAGGACAGTCTCTTACTCACAAAGTAAAAATGAAATGGAGGTTACTTTAATGCTGAAGTCTCTTTGTCAAGTCTGGCACCTCGGCTGCAATGTTACCCTAAAGTTGCAGCAGACAAGCTGATTCATAATCACGTAGAAACACTCGAGGAGTGTTTAATTAAAGCCCTCTGTTTTTAGGAAAAGTAAAAGGAAAAAATGTGATTTTCTGTTGTGCTGTTCCAAAAGCCCAACTTTGAGTGTTTAGAGTCATTTTTTGCTTTCTTTTCCTCAGCTGTGGCTGTTCTGTCAGTCTTGCTGCAGTTGCGCTCACTTTGCTCTTTTGAAAAGCCAGTATTTCCAGCAGTCACCTCAGCTGTCCCCGAGGCATCATTCTCTCTGACGTTCATCCCTCTGCTTTCAGAAAAAGGTGGAAGATGTGCAGTACCACAAGAAGGGGCATCGAACTCTCCCCAAAGATCAGACGCAGCTGCTGTCTCTCCAGCATGACCACAAGCAGAAGAAGAAAGAGCCTTCCAAGAGTTCAAATTCAGCAGCACATCTTTCATCAAGTGACACAACCAAAGAGGTACCAGCTCAGCCAGTGTAGTGTTCTGGTGCAGCTGCAGTTTGTTATGCTGTGGTGATGCTAGGGTACAGTCTGATCTTTAAATGTACAGCTTGTCCTACGTTTTTCCACACGCTTAGGAGCCTTTGGTCTCCATTAATGTAGAGAATAAGGAAAAGGAATGGTTAGTCTCTGTCGCTTCTACTTAAGTTGAAAGAAGTGTTTGGCTGTGGTGAACCAGGAATCACGATTGCTCTGGTCAACTAGCTGTCATTTTCTTGTCTCCCAAAGAGAATTAAGGTATTGTCATCTGGGGTTTTAACAGGTGTCTTTGCCTGACTTTGGGGTTCACAAAACTGACCCAGACACATAGTAGTGTTGTGCCTGCCAAGCACGGGTCTCTGTGTCCCTGATGTCAGATTGTGATGCCTTTTCATCTTCTTTATCTCCCTGGATTTTAGATTAGATTTGGTGGATAAGGGGCAACCATGTACAGTCTTCAATAAGAATTCTTGTCCATCTCACTCCCTTGTTAATTCTGAAATATTTTACAGTACAACTTGTTCTACTTAAAAGCTGCAAATCCATTTCACGGATGTTATCTCACCATTCCTGGCACTTTTTTTTCACAGGTCTGTGAGCCTGTCTCTATAGCTGGTGTGGTGTCACAGTGCCAGAGCAAAGAACTTGGCTTGGTCAGTGTCAGAAATCTCAGCGGCTTACACATCCCTCCTCGGGAGTGGCAGCAAAGCATCTTCCATAAATACCCAAACAAAGCACAAGCATAAGTTTGTAGAAGGAATACAGAGTGCTGCTCATTAACTTCTTGCTGCAGGTTTTAAGGAAGTGCCCTCTTTGATGTCACCTCTGTGTATGTGCTCATGCTACAGCTGGCTCCCTGAGGTGAAATCCTCTATGATGATAAGCAGTTAAATGAAACTCTTTTTGGTAGGATTATTGAAATGATGAATTTCAGTAACTGGATGCAGTGTGCAAACAGCTAAGCGGCAGTGTGAAATCAAGGAAACAAAAGATGCTAAGTCCCTTGTTAGAGCAGCAGTTTGTGAAAACAAGACAACGTCTAATTCTGTTTGAAGTAAAACTTAATGGTCAAAAAAATGCCCGAGATCCAGAGGCTTTATTGCATTGACTGATTAAGCAGATCATTATCGAAATTTGGATGAGCTCATTTGGAAATCACTATTTATTTGGTGACAGAGGGTGGGACGTTATTCTGGCTGGAGAGAAAGTTGGGTGTGGACGGAGCAGTAAGCTGCTTTCACTAAATACGTATCATCTAAGTCACTGAAATGCTTTGCCTTTGCTAGGTTTTGGTGAGTGGGAAGAAAATGCAACTCTGTTTAATTCATTTAACTTTCTTTTCTATTTCACTGTAGCTAGAAGTCAAAAGATGTCAAAAATAGAAGTGAGAAGTAAAATGTCAGCTCACTCTTCTCTAGTTTTGGCATGTGTTTTCTGAATGACCCCTTTGTAGCAGAATGAAATGTACTATGGAATTTAGTGTAGGCGGTCACTGTTAACTTTTAATGTAAAGGTGAAAGAATATTACTAGTTGCAGGTGAGTTAGACACACATGGATGGAAAACAGTAGGAAAGCAAAAGGGAGATCACATCCACAGATCTGCCCTTTAGGTTCATAGCGTGATGCTGCTGTTGATGACAACAGTGGGTACCATCATATACTCTGGTTTTGAGGACAAGTTCTTTTACAATACTAATTAATCTCAAAAGTTATTGGAAGATGTAGATCCTTCCATTAAAATCTTAATTAGTGCAACAAGGTTGCGTTATTTTTTGTTGTTGAAATTTGATACCTTGTAATGATGTCAGCAGACATAACTAGTTATGAGCCAGAAATGCTTTCAAGTTTTGTCTCTTTTAAACAGTGATGATTCCGTCATTTTGTTCCTGTTAATATTGGTCTTCAGCAGTTTATTAGCCAAAAATGTGCCAGTTCCTGCACTGGGAGAGGTCTGCACAGGGTTAGATACAACATACTCTAGAGTGAGTTCTTTTTTTTTTGCATAGTTTTTAGTCCTCAGTGACCAGTTGTTGATAAAGGAAACTAACCATCTCCAGAATTACTGTTGAGTTGAATCATTAAAAACCAACAAAAAATACCCTGTAGATTTCCAAAACCTCACGTTTAACGTTCGGGGCTGCAAAGCCTTTTCTTGAGGGTTTCTCATCTTTGCCATCTCACTTGTCCTGTGGCAGCAGGTCAGGGCAGGTTTCCCTCATGCATGCAGATGTGAGCTCACTTCCTGTGCTGCATCTGATCCCAGTGGCACTGCAACTGTTGAGCTGGGGGAAGGACTCTGAGCTCAGCCTTGGTGCTGGAACATCAGGTTTAGTACCTTGGTGTCTGCGCTGGGAGTGCAGAGTGTTGGCTGCTTGAGTTTGCATCTGGATTGTAATGTGCTGCATGCAAAGTACTTGTTGAGAGCAGAGGTAGTAGTTCAGTTATTGTTTCTAGTGCAGTGAAACCACTCTAATTTTTACATTTATTTTCTTTGTCTTTCTAAAATTTGCCTTTCATTGTTAGGAATTGCAAGTAATGAAAATCTGCCCTCGAGAGTAACGTAACTTCTCAGCTCACCAGAGCTGGAATTTCTCAATATTTGGCTGTGGTTGCTTGTCCAATACCTTTTTAGGTTGCTTTCCCCCTGCCCCCAGTTAAGATCTGTGAGACTAAGGGGAATCATTTTCCACCTCCTCAGCAGGTTCCTAAACTGGATTCAGAATATGCTTACTCTCCTAATGTAAGCACAAACACCCAGATGTAGTGAGAGGCACCGTTAAGAACATCCACCTAGACAGAGACAACTGGGTACAAGATGGCATTAATCTCTTGCTTGCAGAGTAGAGCTGTTCCTAGGCTGCTAAATCAGAGGATGTACTAAAGATTTATACGAGAGGATGGGAATGAGTCATGTTGAGCGAAACTGGGAAGAGCAGCGGGGTCAAAACCATGGGATGGAGATTTTGTAGTAAGCAGTGTCCTCAGGACATAGAAGGACCTTTCCTTTCTTTCTGTCGGACCTAGATCATGTGTCTCAGTCTTTTCCATAGGGCAGTTAATATACCAAACAATAGAGCGTTAAAAGTGTTTCAACATAGAAAGCTGCTTGCAGTAAAGTCAGTGTTGTAGAAGAGGGTAATAAATCCACAGCAAAACAGGTTGTGTGCTGTCAAGGGTAAATAAATACAGAGAGGTGGTTCCTCCCAGCTAAAATCCTAGCCTGCAGCAAGCGGAATGGCCTAGAATAAAGCAGATTGCAGCTCAGGCACGTCAGGTGCCTCTTGTCCTGCTGCAGTTTGGAAACTTAATGAGAACGTTGCAAATGGAGGGGCAGTGCTGGTTCGTTTTGTGCCAGGGCTGACCTCTCCTCAGCAGGGTGGTCTGTCAGAGTCAATGCGGTTCTGTGCTGCCGCTGGAGAGCATCCAGGCCGTGAAGCTGAGCGCACAACACGCCTCTTCTTTTCTCCTTTGCAGGCGGAGGGCCAAAGAAAGAGAAGTGATGGCATCCAGCCTGCCCTGCAGTGGCCTGCGGCGCTGGAGCACAACGCCATGCCACAGGCGAGGGTGGGCTCTGGCAGCAGCTCCAGCCCCTGCACCCCTGCGCTGCAGAGAGCTGTCTTAGTGCAGGTATGGTGTGAGTACAGGTGCAGTAAAGCTGCCCTGACACGGGGAGAAAGCACGGGCGGTGCTGAGCAGAGCGTTGCACCACAGGTCTGCTTCATTCACTCCTGCCATAACCAGTGGCGGCCAGTGAGAGCCTGCCTCCGATTTCCAGTGCCACCTTGTGCTGCTAAGTTACAGGTGGAGTTTTACTTATGCACTGCAGCTCAGGTTTAGATAACAGTTATTTTTATACGCTTGATGCCTGACTGTGCTGACTCTCTTATACTACTCTTCGCTGTTTCATAAAAAGCCTGAATGACTGCACTGTTACAGCCCCTGGATGATGTATTATTTATATGGTGCCATAAATATATGTGGCAGTTTACAAAACAACTCTAAAGCTGAAATTTGTATCCCTGAAGACTAGGTACACAAGCAAGATTGTTAGTGGTCTTATGAAATAATCTAGAAGATTAGGAGATGGAATAAGGACTAGTTACCAATGCAGAGTCAGGTTTTGCCTGTGGGTAGAGCACGACAGGCCTGTGAAGTCCCGTTTCTAGTCTTCACTTGCTGCATCAGCACTTTCTAGGTCTTCTAACCCACGCCTTTGAATAAGAGTTAATACTTCAAAATGTGCACAAGGGACTCCTGAGTGCAGAAAGTGTCATCCTCTGTGTCCTGTGTTGTGCACATCCACTGTGCCCAGCAAATACACTGTCCTGTGGTGGGCTTGTAGGCTGAGATGATCTCTTCCATTTGTTCACATGGCTATGTGCTTGCTTTCTTGTTGACATGCAAAATGTTGTACATACTTTCATGTTGTCCCACCTCCCAGACTGAGCTTTTCACTCCTCCCTTGTTCCAGTGTGCTGCTAAATGTTTTCTACTTGTTTTTTGTGCTTAGCTCTGCAGCTTCTGTGTATACTTCTATCAGTTTGACAGCAGACACCTAGCATCTGTCACTCAGATCTGTTACATCACTTGAAAAATTTCAGTTAAACGTAAAAGTGGTACCTAAACTGATCACTCTACCCATACAGTGAGAACACCCAGAGGAAGGTCCTGCATTAGAATCCTCCTCAAAGCATTTTAGCTCCTGCTATATCTACCAGCTCCAGGAGTGCAAATTCAGAGTACCCACTGTGCCCAAAAACTCAGCTTCCTTTCAACATCCTATTCTTTGTCAGTGTTAGAAATGAGTAGCTTAGACTGCAGTTACTTTTTTCTTTCAGAAGGGACTGTAAGCACGTAAAAGCAAAAGAAAAGTGAGACAGCAAGCAGAAAACGAATAAACTGCTGTAAGTGTGAGCACAGCTCATTTAAACTGAAAATCTCCACTTGTTTTGAAAAACATGCAGTGACAGGAATAATCTTATTGCTGTTACCGTCCCCTGCAGCAATTCATTTGTATGTTCAGACATCCCCTCAATGAGGAGGATATACAATCATAGGGCTGGACCTTTGGCAGCCCTCGGCTGTGCCAGATGCCTGGTGCAGTGTCTGACCACCTCTCCAGTCCCTTCCATGTGGTTTAGCTGGTGGTACCCATGACCAGGTGGCGTTTGGCTGAAGCTTGGGCATTGGTTGTGCGCTGCTGTGGTGTCTGGTGGCCTTGCTTCCCTGCCTGTTGGATCCTGGAACCAAAGGGGGAAGATGAGACAGAGGAGGAGTGCCTGGATTGTTAGTGTCAACCCAGCTGCTCTGGGAGCACAGCACAGTGCCTCGCTGCTGAGCCCTAGCAGCTGTGTGGGCCCTTGGACATCTTTGAGGCCACTTGCTATTACAGGTTATAACTATGAGGTGCTATCCCAAGCTCTTCTTAAGCTTACTTCTAGCCACTGGAATCTTAGCATCTCTGCATACTGGCTATGCTGAGCTCAGCGTGCCCTTCTTGTAGCACCACTGGTGATCTCCCTCCGTGCACTGTATTGCTCAAAGTGCTCTGTGCCTCCTCCTGCCCCCAGAGCCAGGGTTCCCCCAGGGCAGGCTTCCAGGCCCAGTGTTCCACTGCCCTGCTTCTGCACATGCCCTGGAGTGAGTCTGCATGAGGCATATGAGGTAATAGCTGGCTGATAGCCTCCTCAGGTCCTGATGGTGATGGAAAAATCAACATGGATTGTTGTTGGGAAAGGAAAGGCCCCATTTCACCCAATAGCGTTACCTTGAGAAAATGTTGGTGTATCTTCTCACATCATTTTTGCATGGCACATTTGACAGTTTAAGTCACGAGTTTTGTGACTGGCCTGAATTGATGGCCTGGCTCATAGCATTGACTCTCTGGAGAGCTGGTGCGAGGTCTACAAGAAAGGTGCTTATATCTTAGCCTTGGGCAGAGGTTTCAGGTGAAAATTTTGGCCCTGTAATAGAAGCTATAGAGCACATAGTTGAGGACATCTGGAATTCTGCAGGAGCACCCCAACTGTACAAAGAGGAGTCCTGCCCTGTAATGGTGTCTCTTTGTGGGTGGAAGGATCTGCATCCTAGCGTGGCTAAGACCATGCCTCCCACGTTGCCCAGGATACGTCACTTCATCCCTCTGCACCTTGTTGGGGCTTTTCTGTTTGGTAGCACTTCTCCCAGCTGTTCAGGGAGTGGTGAGGAATGAAGTGGTGAAGGAATTTATCACCCTCTTTCACATTCCTTGATAGAAACTACACAATAACAGTTTAATGCTATGTTAAGTGATAGTGTTACTCAAGGGTAATAGCAGCCAGCGATTTATAGTCATTACAGTGTGATTTCACTCCCTACTGGCAGCTGCCCTGTTATCCATGCACAGGTTGGTGATCCAGCAGGTAGGGACCATGCGGACAGGGAGAAGCCAATCCGTGGTCTTTCCTGCTGTGTTAGCATGGAAACCAGATGAATTTCAATGGGCAATTTATAAATCTTCTTAAGGGCTGTGTTTCATTCTGCTGGCTGGCAGCAGCTGTTGATGCTAATAGCTGTGTTGGGAAACGCTGCCTGTATTAACTTCATAAAGTGAGAAGGCAATATGAGTGATGGGCCAGTTAGTCACCTGGAGATGAAAAGACTTGCAGCAATATACTTGCAGAGTTCAGTACGTGGGTGCCTTGTTGATTTAAAGTAAAAGTGAACCGCAGAGTTAAAATGCAAGCTGAATTCATCACAGATGTCTGCGCTGAGGAACTTCCAGCCATGTTTGAGAGGGAGAAATCATCTGTCATCACTGCTCTGCTCAGGCAAAAAGACTTCTTATTCTAAATGATCCCATCTTATGAGATTGCATGGCACCTCCTGGGCCCCCAAAAGCTCTCAAAACAATCTCACTGGAAATCCTAATGCAGCTCCTGAGGGGCAAGGAGCATGATTTCTCAGTGTCTCGTACTCTGTCTGGTGAGGGAAATGCGAGATATTTCCATGTCAGAGCATCCCATTTCCACTTGCTTTGTACCAGTTCTGCCTCTGGTGAGCTGCAGCACGGTGGGTGATGGGGCTCTGTGACAGTGGGATGCTATTCTGGGCAGCCCATGGGATTTCATAGGCTGTGAATAAAGTCACTGGGTCTGTCTGCCCAGCATCTCCCAGTGTCTGAGTAGAGGAGGGATTTAGCCCACATCAGAAAGGAACTCCTTTTTTTAATCGACTCTCTGATTTTCCTGTAGGATTTGCTATCTAGTTCTCTATTGTCTGGAGTAATGTGGCAAAAATAGAATGAAAAAGCTAACGGTATTAGAATAATTAGCTGTGCATTAGATCATTGATTGACACAGGATCGTTCAAGGGATGTTTAGACGTGTTGAGGGACATGGATTAGTAAGAACTATTGGTGATAGGTAGACGGTTGGACTGAATGACCTTGTA
The DNA here is from genome assembly GCA_024606505.1 of Aquila spilogaster. Classification (NCBI taxonomy): domain Eukaryota; kingdom Metazoa; phylum Chordata; class Aves; order Accipitriformes; family Accipitridae; genus Aquila; species Aquila spilogaster. Next base: position 9,006 of record JANHGO010007512.1, on the reverse strand, counting down.
GGTCTTTTCCAACCTTGGTGATTCTATGATTCTATCCCAGATCTATTCCTAAGTTTAAGACAGTCCTTTTCCTTATGTTGTTTTGTAGCAGCAGTAGTTGCACATATCTGCCCCCATATGAAGATTCAACTCAAATTCATAACTTGGACGTCCCCCAAAAAGCAGTATAGCCTCTCTTTTCAGCCTCTCTTCTTGTTCCTAAATCTTCTTGATCTAATTGGTCTTTTGTTCTATATAACGTTATCGCTGTTGGAAAGCAGTAGGTCTTTTGCCTTAGCTCTGTGAGACGTTTGAAGGCACCTGGTAGGTAACGTGTTGGCTGCCTGTGCTTTCTGTGCCCCAGAGGAGCAGCTCTTCTTTTAGTACTACTTAGAATAAAAACAATTTAAGGTGCAAGTCTGTGTAGTTCTGATTCATTATTAGGTGCACTTTTTGTTTTTTGTTTTTTTTCCCACCATACAGATAGTTTTGTCTGTAGAAGCTTAAGGAAATGCCAGACACTATGATTTGGGGGTCACCTAAGACATTTTCAGTTTGCTTTGGAGTTGTACGGTCTTTTAAGTCCAGCAGAACCATAGAATGGTTGGAGTTGGAAGGGACCTTTACGATCATGCAGTTCCATCCCCCTGCTACAGACAGGGACACCTCCCTCTAGACCAGGTTGCTCACAGCCCCGTCCAGCCTGGAAAGTCATCCCAGAAACAGGCAGCACATCTGGGCTTTATGTGGAACTGGGGAACTGGGCTGTCCCTGCCCGAAGAAGGTACACGGGTACCATCTGCAGAGGGCACGTTTGTAATTTAGTTTCTTGGTCACTTAAATTGTTGTTCAGCAAAGCTCATCCCTGCTTTGAAGCACGAGCAGTTTTCTGATACACTGCGGGACTCCAAAGCTGGAATTTAGGAAGAAATTTAAGTATCTTGTTGAAAAACTGGCCAGGAAAAAAGTCTTCCTATATTCTGATAATAACATACTTGCTATAAAAGCTGCTCCTGCCCCCAAGATGAGTCACTTCAGGGGAACACTTTGCTGTTAAAATAATTCTGGTTAACTAAAAACTATTATTAGTGACAATCATGTCGGACAAAAAAAGGGATTTTGGCAAAATGCAAGGACGGATTATGAGATGCTGTAACTGCTGAAGAAGCTGTTTTCTTTAAAGGGAGCCCTCAGAACGTGTTATCCCCAAAAGGCAGCAGAAGCACCTGAATATTTAAGCAGGTGAACTCGTCTGAAGTGCCTTTCTGTGGCTGACTTGTCCTTGCTGGACTCAGGGGTTGTGATGGGACATTTGAATGGTTATTTCACATCTTTAAAGAGTTTCAGAATTACTCTGAGTATTTAAATGATTTTAGGGGGGGGGATTTCATACTTCTATTACATTATGGAACACCTACGTGCGGTTCTGTTACTCTGTGCTATTTTTTAATAGCATGTATAACTTCACTTAAAAGTGAGCTACGTACTGAGGAGCTAATTCTCATGCATTTGATCTTTGACACAGACAGAAATTCCCGGCCTCTTTGTACTGGGATTGGCGAGGCTGCTGCTTTGCAGTGTGTCTGAGGCGAGGGGCCTCCCATGCTGGTGTGCTGGGCCGGGTCGGCCAGGCTGGCAGGGTCTGCGGGGAGCCCTGCTCCTGCTTTGCATGCCAAGGGGAAGCACCAAGTGGCATGGCTTCAGGCACTGCTCTGCTGTCTATTTCTGTCACATTCCATTGGTTCTGGCTTAGGAGTCCCTCCGGATGGGCCCAGCTCACACTCCATTTCCATGTTCTCTGCCTCAGTCTTGTGTCCAAGAGAATTTCTCATTTCAGGGAGGATCAGTGCATTCAGTTGACGTTTTTAGCTCTTTTCCTTTCTTCCTCTTCGGAAGACTCGGGTGTGATAGATTATTAATGTGTAGAATTCAAGGGAACTTTCCTTATTTATGTATTTACTTTAATACAGAAAGTTAAAAGAACAACTCTGGAGTATTTTAGATTGAGTGGTACGCTCCTTACCGGCTGTTCCATTGGAATGAACGCCACAAGGAAGTAATTCATAGGGCATTTGCTATTCTATTGCCCCATCCTGATAGCACTGAAGGCAGCTCAGTGGGAGCACCCAGACATGACTGTGCATGAGGTGTAGTGTGGGCATAGTTTCTAATTCCTTTCTTAGTGCAGTCTCAAGTTTTCTTCCTTTTAGGCACTGGTACATCGGTTACAGAGGAGGGCCAGGGCACTCTGTGAGTGCTGGAGAGCTGGAAGAGCTTCCAGGTGGCAGTTTGTCTGCACCGACTGTAGATGGATGGTGGGCTTGCAAAGACAGGTTTGGAAGGGAACATCTAACTTACGGGAGGTGGATTCACACGATGATTATACTATCTCAATTCTGAAGTGGAGGCATCGTTCAGGTTTGAATGAAGTATGCTTAGCCGTAATTATTGTGTCACTCAGTGAAGCAGTTCTCTGTGCGTTGCCGATGACCTGTTAGCTCCTCCACAGATAAAACAATGCAAGGTGTATGTACAGCATAGATGTTTTTAATATATTGTGACCTTCACCTTAAAAACGTTGTGCCTAACAAGATGGAAATTAGTGACTTTACACTGAACAATGTGAGTAGAGCTGTATTGAAACAATACTCATTATATATTTACTAAAAATTAGATCTCTAAAACAGAACCATTGATATCTGTTGACGCTGGGACATGCTGTATAGGATGGGGAAGTACAACTCAATTTTTCATTTGTTTCAAGTGTGACAATTTCCAGGCCAGTAAAGATGTGTACCACAGCAGTTCGCTGTCGGATATGGTGACCACACCAGTCAGCCTTGGGCAGGATGACGTATTCTGGAGCGGGAGTCAAAGTGAAGAACAGCCCCCAAAGGTATGTAAAACTCGAGGTGTGTGGCACTGTCCATGGCTGCTAGTACTCAGCTCAGTTCCCCTGCACTGTGTGCTATCCACCTCCTTGACTACATGAATCCTGGTCTAGGGAGCCTGCTTTGGGACTGGGTGATCTCTAGAGGTCCCTTCCAACCCCTACAATTCTGTGATTCTGTGATTCTGTAATCCCATCACTTGTACAGTAATTGGGTCTCACTAACCTAGAAAGAAGACTCTAAGGATAAGGATTTGCTTCAGTTTCTGTGCACACTGCGGTTTGTTGCAGAGAAGCACATTAGTTTGTATAATTCAGGTGAAAGTGTATATTGTTTTAAAGAACGATTCCTAAGAATGGGGGTGTTTGTGTGGGATGTGTGTATGTGCGTCCATGTGTGTGTATTCATCCGAATAATTTGCTGGTGGGATGTGTGCATGTATGTCCTTTATTTCCTCCCCACCTTCCCCACCCCTCTCGATATGCACAGTTAGAGAGCAGCGCAGGGTAATCCACCACCTATGAAAAGCTGCATTAAGTGACTGCAGATGTGTTCCCTGTCTGCTTTAAATATTGACCAAGAATAGTGCTGACTCCAGGGAAAGGTGCAAACCGCTCACAGGCTGCACCCTGACAGATTGCAGTGCAAATTGAAAGGACCTGCTGTTAATTTGCACTTTCCAGGGTTGATAGGAAAGACAGCTCCACAGGTCCCACTAAAGCACTGTTCTTTTATGTTGGTTAGTTTCATTTTCGTATTGATAGGGGTTAAACATTAAGATTATTAACAGTCCATCGGTAGCACTAAAATACTTGATTAAACCCTTAAGGTTCCAGAAAGGACAACCTCCAAATTTTACAGCAGGGATCAACCTGGCCAACAGAGATGCCATTCAAGGTAAGCTCCGAAGTATTTGATGCTTATACTAATGCTGATTTATTGCCAATAGGAAAACTGAAGCCAATTTATTTAAGACCAAAGGCATGAACTCAGTAACATTAAAACGAACATGGGTTCATACCTTATTTAGCGGCAGTTACAGTTATTTTGCCTTTTGTGTCAGTTTGTCCACTGAACTATTCAGATTTCCTGATATTAAACCTGACAGAAGCATCCGAGCTGGCTTCCTTTTGATGGCAGAGGGACCCGATTTAAAGACAAACATCTTTGTAGATTGTAGATCTCCTTTTCGCGCAAGGCAATTTTGTCTTCTAATGGGAAGCAGTATTTTTAATACATAAAGGCTGTTCTGCATCATGCCACGAGTTGTTTCATTTGTTTCAGTCTGCTCGGCTTAACAGAGTGGTTTCCACACAAGTTCTTCATCCATTTCCCAGTTCTGTAGTGCAGCCATTTGACAGCTGCTTGTCATTTGATAGTGTTTTTCTTTCCCTTCCCATCAGAGCAAAAGATTGCTGAGGGAGCAGGTCCTGTGAGATGCCAGCCTGTTGGCACCTGGGGGTGGCAGGAGTGGGTGCTGCTGGTGGCATGGTCAGGATGCTCCTGCAGATGCTCTGTGGCACATTAGGATCTGCACTGTTGTTTCAGAGGAATTCTGTGCCTGGATACTTCGCTAAGGGAGGCCCTGGCCCCAGCTCCCAGTCTAGGCACTGTAATTACAGCTTTTGCCTGTAGCTTTGTTCTGCTTGATAGCAGCTTGAGCAGGCACATATGCTGTCTGTAGATGTATCTTGAATATTCTGGCAGTCTGTCCATCAGGTGAGTGTACTGTACATCTCAGGAGAAAGAACCAAGATTGCAGAGAGCTCAGCAGTAACGGGCAGCTGCCACAGGATGGCTGACCAGGGAACATGTCAGGAACTGGGCTTGGAGAGATCTGGAAGGGAGGGAGTTTCAGCTGACGTAACCAAGTAATGTGCAGTGCTTTGGAATGGTTACTTCTGATGAGCCAATGTCAGAAACATCATCTGAAATAACCTTCAAGTGAAGCCAAACCCTTAATAGGTCCTGCTTAAAAATTACAGGAGGCAAAACAGAAAAGAAACATGTAGATAAGCCACAGTGCTATGAGTGAGGGGCTTCTTAGCATACGGTTATTGGGTGCACCTCAGTTTTGCTTTGCAAGCTTGGCAGCTTGTTTTACTGTCTTAGGCATTCCTTCCTCCACTGGTAAGTGGGTGATGATGTATCCTCTAGGAAGCGGGTGGAGCAGGTTTCCTTATTTGTAAGAACTGTGAGATTTGGAATCTGGAGTGAGGCAGATCTGTAGAGGCCAAGGGAGAGTTACATGGAGTAGGGTATTCAGCTGTGACTTGGGGCACTGCATTCTCCCAGACTTAATGCCCAGAGGGAATTGCCCCCTCCATCTTCTCTGATTATCGGGTGGCTCTGCCTCGAGCACTGAGAAATACAAAGTTTTGAACAGAGAGCACTTTATCGTACACTGACAGCAGTGAGCTTGGTTCCGTGGCCTAGGAGGTACGTTCTGGTTGTGTTCCTAACTACAAATAGCCTGATACGCTTTCTGTTTTTCTGTTCAGTAACAGCCATCAGCTGTCCCCCGGGGGGCACGCTCTGAAGCTCAGCAGCAGCAGCAGCACTGCTGGCAGCAAGGCGTGGGAGATGGCATCTCATGCGAACAGCCGGTCCACCTCAGGTGATTCCCAAGCCAATGATTCACCAGTCAAAACGTGCATAGTTCCTGTCACATACGATGGACTTCTCTGGAGTGTCGGGTGTTCTGTTTTTGTGGGTTGGTTCGTTTGTGTAAATGAGGTCTTCTGGTGATAGAAATGCTTCCTTTTTTGAGTCAAAAAGTGACTATGAACGTATTTCCATACAAAAAAAGAATAATTACTTCAATTGAGGAGTGAAAAAACATAGTTCTCTTATACGTACAGACATTACTGAAACTCAGCAAAGCTGACCTTACCGATACACAGGTCTAATTCAGTGCTAATGTTCACCCACTGGCATTTTCTGCATTTGCCATTTTTTGCATTGCCCACTAATAAGGTGATACAGATGAGCGTTGTTGCACACCTGTATTTCTGCGCTTTAATATCGTGCTGCCTGAAGGGAGCCTAAGGAAGCATAAGACCTCGTGAAACATTCTTCCTCTAATGTGCAGAAAGATAGTGGAACTGAAAAAAGGGCTTAAGAAGTTAAAAGGTAAAGATAGCCTCATCCAATGTAAGCACGATGCAGCTTCGTAACATATCTTGATATCAGTGGTAGCAGTGGAAGAATGCAGAGGGCTCGCTGATGGTTGTGCAGATTTTTTGCAGTACAGGCTCTGGTTCTGAGTCCTGAGCTGAGACTCGGGCAGAAGGGGACATGGAGCAGAAGTGGAAGGCTTTGTTCTCCATTGTTATTCCTCTAATGCCTTTTCTGTGGGTCAGCTCTAGGACAATTTCTTGTGTAGCTCTTTGCAAAACAGAGTATTTTAGAGCACTTTACATCCGGGTTGATGCAGATGGGTGACATGGGGAATCACACCCAGTTCAAGGCAGGGTGGATGCTAAAAATGTTCTGTAACCGCAGCAGTGAGCTGCTGAGGTCATTTATTTTTAAACTGAGGCTCACATTGTTAATTTGCAAACCCTCGATAAGTGCAGAACAAATTGCTTATTTATTACATTTACACAACCAAGCCAATTCTGCTTTCCCTAACCATACAGGGTAGGAAGCTTTGCTTCAAGGGAAAACCAGAGCACAGTTTAAACTGCTTGGGGTTTGTTTCTTTTTGCTCTTATGTCATTTTATGTTTGAATAATAGCATGATGATGAGCAGCGAGCAGCAGCCCGGCTCAACTTTGCAGTGTCTGCATGATGTGTAACTCCTGTGCTATTTTGGCGTGGAGAAATGAAAACCTCACTAGCCTTGGAAAGAATAGAAAACCTCCCTTGTGGTTTAAGCTGTCTCCTTGGGTTCTTAAGTGTCATGAAATTACAGCTAGTTCTGGCATATGGTATTCCAGGGTTTGTTGCTTTCCCAAACCCACAGGGACAGTGAAATGTGCAGGAAAGGCCTATAAATACTTTAAAACTAATATTGCTGCTGAGTTGCTTAGGTACTCATTGACCAATAAGGAGTTCTGAATTGTAAAAGCTTTGCAAAATGCACAAATGCATGAAGCCGTTGTGATAAAACTAGCTAAATTACCAAAAACCAATCTTAGTTTGTGTGAGCTTGAATTCCCATCCCCCCTCCCCCCCTCCCCTAATCTGGGAAGGAGTCCTTTCGGTAGCAGTGGGATGGTCTTGGGGGAAACTGCTAAATGAGGCACATGTGTGTCCCAGTGGCAGGGCAGATCTGCCCTCCCTCTCTTCCCTTGTCTCACGATTTGCTTGCAGAAGGCAGCAAATAGATAGCTCTGCTGGGGGTATTGAAAGGGAAGGTTTCACTTGATCACTTGCAGGAGTCCCTCCTAAGATGGCAGCAGCACGTGCCGGAGCCTCGGCTCCTCCTGTCTCCATTGTGTGGGTGTTTGGGTGCTCTGCAGGCACGGTGCTGCACATGGGGGGGAAGAGCAATGCCACAGCTTCCCCCGCACTGAGGCCTGACCTCAGCAGTGTCACGAGGTGCTGTGTGGGTGTGTGGGCTCTCACTGCCCACTTCTCCACAGGGCAGAGTGGAAGTGGAAGCCTTGATGTGTGCCAGGGTGCATAGGAGAAGCGGGGACAGAAAAATGGCCCTCCCTGCGCTGCTGAGGGGAGTTGTGAATCTTCTGCTTTTAGCCCAATGCCGTGCTCAGAAGAGGGGAGTTCAGTGCAGCTCTTAGCTCCAAACCTGGCGTTTAGCTCCTGTCTGCAGGCATGGGGATGCAGCTGGGCGGCACCTCCAGTGTGTGCCCAGCAGCTGCTGTGTAATGAGCCACCCCTCAACACAGGGATCAGAGGAAGGTATTCACCCTTTGCCCTTGCAAGCTGCCTTCTAGTCCATTGCAGTTCTGCTGGTGCACAGTGAGGGTGTTGCCACTGTTGCTGATCCTACTTGTGCAGCATGAATCTGCACCTGTACCAATTTATGTTTATAGCATTGTGGTGTTTGGAACCACCAGGAAGCACATGAAGAGGGTTCTGTTTGCATCAAACAGAAAAAAGAGGAGGAGAAGTTTGTTAGCAGATACTGTTGCCTGCCTTGGTAATAACTGCACGTACGTGTCTTATGGCTCCTCCTTCACTCTCTTCTGCACACATGTTTATAAGAAATAATTTCTTTTCAGGGAATCCAAGACCAGCCAAGGGAGAGAACGCTTTGTCACAGAACCACATGCAGCTGCATAAGAAGCCTGAAAAAGTTTCTCATCCAGACCAGATGGCAGTAGGTTCTTCTGTAACTGCTTTTTCTGATTTACACGTGGTTTTCACTGAGGGCACACCTATGCAGACAGCTCTTTTGTTGGTGTGAGCTGGCTACTGCCTTCCCACCAACATCCACCTCTGATGTTGTGGGCCAACATCATAACATAGGAGGCATTACTTTTGGAGCAGACCTCATAAAATATGTAATACAGCTAATGCATATAAGTAACCAAACATTTCAATTTTTAATATTTGTTAGTAAAATGTAAAAAAGGAGAGCAACAAGACCATAAAAATGGAGGGCTGTTTGACCTTGCTTTTGTGAAGCTGATGCATTGCTCTGGTTTGATGGCCGTGAGATCTCAAGGTGCTCGTCAGAGAATTTTGGTGAAATTTCGTTTTTCCCGTGCTCCATCCTTGAAAACAGTTGTTCACAAATGTACATAGTGCCAGAAAGCAATGACGTGAGTAAAGCAGACCTGTGAAGTGACGGATGTTTCTCTCTGCTAAGACAGGGCTTATGAAAGTTCAGTGGAGAGGCGCGATCAGGTTTTTGAGTTGAATGTCTGATTGCAACTCTGTCCATTCCATTTGGAGCTGTGCAGGTCATGTGTATTTATGCTGACCGAAAGTGGAGTCGCACGTACACCAAAAAATGATAATTTTTTTGCAGTCTTGAAACTTATTCTCAAATTCCTGTATCACAACAGCTGTGTATTTTTTGCTGTAACTTGAGTTAGCACTGCACTGTGCCCTCTGGCACAGTGTCGCATGCACCAGTACAGGTTGGTGGATGAGCTGCTGGAGAGGAGCTCTGAGGAAAGGGACCTGGGGGTCCTGGTGGATGACAGGTTGGCCATGAGCAGTG
>JANHGO010007511.1:0-62877 GCA_024606505.1 Aquila spilogaster | reverse complement strand
CTGTCCAGCTGAGGAGGGGGGAGTGATAGAACGGCTTTGGTGGGCACCTGGCGTCCAGCCAGGGTCAACCCACCACACACCTGGACAAATGCCCATTCAGTATGTTATCCAAAACACAAGCTAAGTTAATATAGTCAAGTATGAACAATATTTGCAAAATTGAAGTAAACAACAGAACAAAACCTCAGCAATTAAAGATGCTTATGCAATACAATAATGCAGGCAATATCACGGTCCTAAATTTCAGAATATTTCCAGATCAGTTTTCAATCTCCAGTCTATGTATGAGGTTTTCAAAGCTGTATAAATCTCCTAGACCATGTGCTTTCACTGCAAAGCTTAAACCAGCTAGTCAATCAATCACTCAAATTCTAATATTTGTGCTTTCACCGGAACAGCACTCCAGAAACCACAAGCACAGAATGAAAAGGGGTATGTGCCCAGCAATAGGAATATACAACACTGACCCAACCTCCTCTGACAGCGGAGGTAAAGGAACACAAAGTCAAGGTGAAGAGTTTGGTTTCTGGGCAAACCAAAGCTGGAGAAAACTATATTTAGTACAGCAGACATTGCTTCTGGGTCATCAATTACAAATATTTTGCTTGATGTTATTGACAGTCCTTGTAAGAATACACATGTATATATTTCCCAGAGAAAGAAGAATGTATGCGGACAACAGACTTAGCTCAGCAAAGAAAGCCATAATTCAGTTATTTTAAACTTTAAAAATCTATTTTCTATGTTAGATCCCCAAGATTCAGTTTTAACTGGGTGATACACATGACTGGAAAATGTTTGAATTTTGCACTTTTGACGTACACACTAAGAACTCAGTGGCCACTGGGCAAAACTACTATTACAGGATTAGCCATTACTTCTTATTTGCATTGGTTGTCTTAAGACTTATGAATTACAGAAAAACATTCCTCAAACAGGAACACATGTATTATTACAATAGTGCATCTGTAAACTGAAGCCTTTTTAATAGCTGTATAAAATTTTTGAAGTATTGAGTACTGGGTCTACTAATATCTTGAATGTGGAAACTTTTATGCCAGCTGTCAGAGATGTAACATGAGAATGAAAAAAATCAGGAGCTGAAAATAAATTAATTATGAAAATGAAAAATCATACACTGATATTCTCAAGAGGGTTTTTTTTTTAGCATCTTAACTGTGAGCTTTGTCATGGAAAACATTTCAGTAAGTGTCAAATTCAGGAACAACGTCGTGAGAATTAAAGCACATAGTTTTAGCATATTTTTGATGCACGTTTGCAAGGCTGATTGGGGGCTGCAAATGGTACAAATGTTCCTTGCCTGAAGCAATCCAAACAAAACTGCATGAATACTCTTATCAGGTATCATATTCAGAACTTTACGTACTTGAAGGAAATAGAACTCGTATTGCTTGAAACGCAGATGGTATATTTAAGTATTTTGTTGGACTGGGGCTCTGCTTCCTATAGAAGTTACTATACCAGCCATTACACCAGTGCAAATACAATGTTTTAGTAATTATAATAAAAACAACTCTAAATCCGAAAATTGCCAAGGTTAATAAATTCCATAGACAAATATTGCAACAAAAGATCTTTATGTATAAAAATGACACAATATATTAAAACGCGGTGAGGTTGTTTCACCACCAGTGCTCATTTTTTGAGGTCTTTTTAGAATAATCAACGCAAATAGGATATTTGATATTCAACAACAACAACAAAAAAATCTTCTCAACATAATGGCTTTTTATCACAATTATGCATAAACTCTTACAAAATTCAGATCAGCTTTGTAGTAGAATGCACAGGTGTCCAAATGAAACAAAATGAATTTATGCATGTGGAAGCCCTGTGCACCAGTGGATCCCTTCAGTCTGAGGTTCATTATCTTAGCTGCACACGGATGCAACAATTCCCCTTGAAGAATCAGTTGCAGCACCGGGGCCTGCAGGCTTCATCTACAATTGCACCAAATTTGAGGATTTAACCAATATAAATAGTGAACAGTGAGCCTTTGCTCATAGATCAAAGTAATGCAATGAACACATCAAGATGTGCATTACCTTTTGTAACAGGAAATCCTTCAGCTTCCTTTTACTCGTGATTTATTAAGAGCAAGAAGATTCATTACAAATATTTTTCACTTCCCCTTTTCCTAAGTAATAGTTGATTTCCCATATATACCTGCAAACTCTGGATTCAGTACACAGCAATTTCCTCCTAGCAAGAGCACAGAATTTATAAACACAGTTTTTTTGCAATCTCAAAGGAAAATGACCTAGAAGTATTACTTGTCACAGAAGGCCTGGGTATTTCACTGGCTGATTTGGGTTTTCAGTAGCCATTTAATCACCATATTTTAATTGCTGCTTAAGTTACTAACTTGCAACAAACCCTGTTAGTTGAAGAAATTTGAGGACCACTGCCTTTTGAATGACAGCTAGATGGAGTAGCTTAAAAGCTATGGTTAGTTGTTAGGAAAAATCTGAACGTGAATGACAATATTAAATGAAGAACAACTCAAAACATGTCCTAAAAAAAAAAAAAAAAAAGATTATTTGGATTTATAGAGGTGCTTTATTGCAAACTTATCACTGATCTAAAAAGGCAGAAATGCAGGGACAACTTTCAACACTTAATGTTTTCTAATTGCAGAAATTCAGTACGTAGGAGAGAATACATAATGTGTAATCACCACACATGTAGCTCAATCTACAACAAGTGGGAGAAAAGAGAACAGAGCCAATTTACAGTACCTTTTCCCAGGTATTTCACACTCCTATCTATTCCAAATAAGATCAACGTCTTAATTTATTACTCAAGGCCACTTTTACAGCATCCAAGAAAGCATAAGGCACCTGATCTAGCACCAGACTGGAAGCAACACAGCAGAATCTCAGCGGCACTGTGCCCAGGCTAAAAAAAATCTGCTGCTAAGGTCTAGAGAAGTCTGCCCTGGGTTGTCTGGGGAATATAAAAAATGTAGTTGCTTTGTCTCCCTGCAGCTACAATTACTGCCCATGGGATTTAGCTACAAATGTTATCTTTAGATCCATGCATGCAGCAAAGAAAGAAATCAAGATCTGGATTAAGCTGGAACTTCCAGCCGGGTAGAGTAATTGGAATTGCAGAGTAAGACATTGAAGTTGCAGAGCCAACCTGGGGAACTGAATAGGAGTAGTAAAGCGAGAAAAATGGAGCTGGTAAGAAAGATTCACCTAAAACCATTCTTGAAAATTAAGATTCAGTTTAATTCGAAGAAATTTATTGGAAGATTGTGTCTAATTTTATTTTTGCTTTAACTAGCAACCTGCCAAGTCTTGACTTTTGAAAATATTTTGCAGTTAAAGTTAACCTAGAGGAATAAGTACTCTATCAAAAGTATTTAAAAACTTTAATTGAAGATATTAAAAAAGAAATATCACGATGAAAGACATTTTTTTAAATTTGGTTCCATTACGTGAAGTCAATGTAATACTTCTGGATACTTTAAGAACCTGCTTAGCACCCAATTCCCATTTGTAGCAAACAACCCACAGATCTAATTATAGATTTTCCTCAGTCACTAGTTCCCTAGGAAACAAATCCATGGCTCATGTCTTGTGCATGGAAGGTCATAGTAGGAAGATAAATATTTTTCTGTGTATAGAAACTTATCTAGAGGTCACAGGTCTGCATCTCAGCAGATGTTGGCACTTCTGTCAAGGACAGATGGCAGCTATATTTGACAGCTTTCTTGGATATTTAGAACTTTAAACATTTTAATCTGATGAAGTACTTAATACTTCTATTAGTAACAATACTCTATGATGCTTTACGCTGTAAACAAAGGATTTAATTTTCGTTCTCTAAACTAATTTCAGTTTTTAACAATGGGTCTACCTCACTTTTCATCTTAAATGGTTAACTATCAGAGGTCAATTCAAAACAGCTGTAAGTAGCTACAACTTATTAGAAATGATAGGCAGAAATTTAACTTGAAGTCACGAATGGTAAATATAATTTGTGTTTTCTGATATCGGCCCTTAAAGTTAACAATATAATCACAAACCAGATCAATAATTTTACCTCGATGCACGTAACTGCAATAGCCTTGAAAAGAAAAAGAGTATAATTGAATAATTATATATTGTAAAACAATATAATAATTGTTACTCCTGATTTCATTCTAATTGGTTGCTGAAGAAATAGACAAAATATAGCTAATTGGAAACTCAGATACATGTGAATACATAACTTGAACAGGGGTGAATTAGAATGAATTCAAGGGTGGCAGAGGAAAGCTTTGTCAGAGTTGTCCCTCTCATTTGTAACACAAAACCGCTATTCAGCTCTATCCTGACCCATCCACAATGACAGCTTAAAAGGTATGCAGTTAGGCAACAATCCTACTCACACTTAGTACAATATTCAGCCTGACTTAAGATCAAATAAAGGATTTAAGCTAAGTCAGAGTGCCTTTAATTTGTGGGAAGCGAGAAGGAAGCCTACATTGTCAGCACATCTCGAGGAACATGCAGCGACTCAGGATGACTGACCCCCAAGCCCTAGCCCAAGTCTTGAGCCCAAGTCTTGTTCCACTTGTCTCCGTTGAAAGGCAACCATCCAGATCCCAGCCCACAACTAATACCACGAATCTGGACTGCTTTCCTCCCTACATCACTGGGTGGGTACATAAATGGATGCAAAAATACTTGATTCTCAGAAATGTTTTTGGCTCCTTACTTTGTTCTGTTAAATCTACATTCTTTTCCCATGTGCTTTTTTTTTTTTTTAAATTCTCTCCATCTTTCTTCCTTTCTTCCATCTTTTGCAGATACTACCAATTGTGCTACACTGCCTTTGTTTCTGTAGCTCTAATGGATTGAATTCTCATTAGCTAGAGGTGAAAAAAAAAAAAAATCCACATGGTTGGTGAAATTGCTACCACTAGAGAGCATTTCAAATCTCTTAATGAATCCTAGTCTCAAATCGGTATTTCTTTGCTGAGTGAAATGTTACTGAGTTTATTGCAGAGTGTCACAGCCATGATTACCTAGCCAGGGAACATTTATAGGAATCTGGGATCTCCACACACATCACGTTCACTCAAAAACCAGGATGTGCAAGTTTTCACAACAGCAAAGCAGCTACTTCACTCACCAAGGCTCAGGCAGCCCCAGGCAACATTTGCTCCACTTTTCTGGGAACTTCACCCCTTCATGCTCTCTTCTATTTCCAAAGGACTTACTAGCTTGCTTTAGTTGTTAATTTCCAGATGCAGCTGATAAGCATTTTAACACCACCATTCTTTGACTAGCCTATTTTTGAATAATAAAAGCATTAATTGAAAATGTTTCTGATGGTGTCCTAGTTTCAGCTGGGATAGAGTTAATTTTCTTCCTAGTAGCTGGTTTAGTATGTTCTGGATTTAGTGTGAGAATAATGTTGATAACACATTGATGTTTTAGTTGCTGCTAAGTAGTGCTTATCCTAAGTGAAGGATTTTTGAGTTTCCCATGCTTTGCCAGCAAGGAGATGCGCAAGAAGCTGGGAGGGAGCATAGCTGGTATAGCTGACCCAAACTAGCTAAAGGGATATTCCATACCATAGAACATCATGCTCAGTATATAAACTGGGGGAGTTGGCCAGGAAGGGCAGATCGCTGCTCAGGCATCAGTCAGTGGGTGGTGAGCAATTGCATTGTGCATCCTTGGTTTTTCTTGGTGTTTTATTATTATTATTATTATTTCATTATATTCCTTTTCATTACAATTATTATTATTATTACTGTTAGTATTACATTTTATTTTACTTTATTTATTAAATCATTCTTATCTCAACCCACGAGTTTTACTTTTTCTCTGATCCTCCTCCCATCCCACTGGGAGAGGGGGAGTCAGCGAGCAGCTGTGTGGTGCCTAGTTGCTGGCTGGGCTTAAACCAATTCCATAAGTGACTTTGCCTCCCTTAACAAAGCTTCAGATTCCAAGTTTATCCAGACGTGGGGTTCTGAAATAGTTTGGTTTTGTCAGTGATAGCATCACCAACAAACCATGTGAAACATGCCTTCGGTCTTCTAATACGATCTTTTCAAAAAACAGTTTGCTCTTTTTCTCTTCTTCCTTCTTTCCCCCCATTTTCCCTAAAGATAAAGCTTTAAAATCCATAGCGTATTTCACGAATATCACCTTACAGTTAAAAAGCTAGCACTAACTTGGATTCACTTTTTCACTTTAAAAAGGTCAGGTTTTAACCTTACTGAATGATTGAGGCTTGCTAGAATTAGAAATGTAATGTATCAAAGTACATGTTCCAATGTGCAAACATCTTGATACAGTTGCAATTAGTGACAGTTATATAAGTCTCTTCAGAAGCTTTCAGGTGACTATATAATTGCAATACAGTCTTACATGTATATCACTTCATGGAATCATGATGGGGAATTATGGAATCAATCAAGATGAAATTAGCTGAAAAGAACACACAATTTCCAAACTAGTCATTGTCAAAATGCAGAACTTAAAACTTGGATTTAAATTTCTAAAAGCTGGAAGATCTCTGGAGTAATGGAACAATTAAGCTTCAACAATACATACAGTACACTGTTGTCCAGCATGTCAGTTATTGTCTTACAGGTATATTAGTACTGTCTTCAAGAAGTCAGCATTAAAATTTATCTAAATTTAATATTAATTCACTGTGCTACAAAACTGTACACTTACATTTTCAGTTAATAATAGTACCTGAAACAGCCTGCCAAGACAAGATCTGTATTTGACAAAACTGGACTAAGAGGAACTCTTTAAACAGATTAAAAGTGGAAGTATAAGGCTCTGTAATAACTTAAAAAAAAAAAAAAAAAAGGAAACAGCTATACATTGTGAAAAGCTGCCTAGCATGAAGCCAGAAAGGCAACTCTAGCCTGGGAATTAGATACCCAGAAAAACCTACTGTATCTAAGTAACCTGTCCTACCACCACAGGTCTGCACAAATGACTTTCCCAAATCTTTTAAGATTGAAACAAAAATGCTAATAAGATTGAATGAGATTGAAAAAAATTACAACTCTGAAATAATGGTGAAAAATAAGCATTGTTTATAACCTGCACTCTTGTATAGCTGAGTCTGACATCCTATTCAAATTCTTCAGTGCTGAACTTTCTACTGCCTAGCTGAGAGTTTTGAGCTATCATAGGACATGAAACCATTAGTACACACCACTCTGTTTTATCAAACATCTCTTAAGTAATTTTGTCAATGGTTAGAAAATATATCTTTTAACAAACAGACATAACAGGAGCTATTTTTGCTGCATTTACAGACATACAAAAACCAGTAAGTCCTAAACCTGTGAAAGGAATATTGAAATTCAAAAAACAGATACCCATGAACACTCTTTAAGGTTATTTTCCCCTCTCTTTCTTCTCCTTTACCTACTTTGTGTTACTGCAGTACATTTTGAAGTTAGTTTCAGCAAACGGTTTCAATTTGACATTACAGGACACACTGTGACCATCCTCAACTCCAAGTCTGTTAGAGTCAATAGAAAATCTCCCGTAACTTCTGTTTATTCAGGCCCTCATTGCTTAGGCTGTGTTTGGAGATCTAACACAAAGACAACGTGGCAGTAGCTAGTGATAATGTTATATACTCAAAAGAAAGCTATAACTACACTTTGATAAATTTGACTGCTGCTAATTTGAAACAAAAGCAGTCTATCGTAACTAAATTATAGAATTAATGACTTTAACAACCTAAAAACAGGTAGTTTCAAAAATATTACATTAAGCTATCATATTAGGACAAAAACCATTCACACTAACATTGAAAAGAGCTGTACATATTTAAAAACCTCAGATGAGGTATCTACCAGACTGACGTTAGCTTGGTTTGTGCAAAGCTAGTAATCAGTTCACAAAATTGAATCATTACTCAAGTAGGTAGAAAAATTGAAAGGTGAATGTCCGATTCTAACATTTCACTGGAGGTTTTGCCATTTATTCCATGGGAGTTTTATTTCTACCTAACAGTTTTCAATACAACTGTGTTGTATCTCAGGATACAACATGCTAAACACACAGTAATTTAAGGTCTTTGTGGAGCCCCAGAAAATGGAACGTCTGTTCTTTCCAAGGTACTTGACAAAAAGTCTTTAGAGTATACTTTTAAAACCTACTGCTAAATTTCTAAAAACCCACAAACGAATCAAGTGTAATCACAAATTGCTGGTAGCTATCATGAAATCAATATGGTTCTTTTTCTTGGTGCCTACCAAGAACTTACTCTATCTCCATGTATACACCATAAAAAGGTCTTCACCTGTTTGTAGCTTTTATAAGGGCTCTCTCCAACAAAATCATAGAAAAATAAAGCATTATTCATGTTTATTTGCATCAAGATGCCTCGGTATACCTAATTCTGAACTTGCAAAACTATTTAATTCAATTTTGCAACAACACCAATTACCCAAACTTAATTTGTGCAGAAAATAGTCACTCTAGCTTAGTGTGATAATTCATTCAAATTTTCTCATTTCCTTCCTCAAAAAACTAGAAGCTGAGCCATAAAATTTAACTATGCATAACATCTACATTTTCTGACTCAGCAAGCCAAAAGTTGTCTTCATTCCAAGTGAGGGTGTCTGTTTTAGTCTTTTCTCCTATTGACACAGATATTTAACTAAATATGTATGCATAAACATACGTACGTGTGTACCAAAACTGGCATCCATATATTAAGATAGAGTTTAATGTATGTGCACGCAAACATTAATGTGGTTTCAGAAGTTTCACTTCAGTCTACATCAGTGAGCAAGAGAAGTATCAGATGCCTAAAGGCTCGCAGGTAACAAGTCAAATACATGCTCATCATTCGCAGTTCCTGATACGAATCCCTACTTCAGTTCACTGCACTAAACCAAACCGCACATCGAAACTTGCAGTACTGCTGGAACAAATGCTTTACTAAGGAAGTAAAGCACAAAGCAGTAATAACATACACCTCAGTTTCCCAGAGCTTTTGCACTGTGGAAAAAGGCCAAATTTGTAACAGAAAATAGAGGTGCTATTAACTATCCTTTTAACATAGGGAGATCTATTATAACGACAGTACTTATCAAGTATTATCTTAAGTATCCCAGTTGCCACTGATTTTCTCTACTGGCAAACAAACATTAACCTGATATAATCTAATGGCTCATTTCGAAAAAGAACTTCATATGTTTCCAAAAATCTCCTACAGAAATCATCTAAAACACAGAGGTGATTTCAAGGATATTGGAAAGAACGGCACAACTGCTTGGTTTTAGCTCTAACAGACGATCGTAAGATTATAAAGAAGGTTTATTGATATGTCTTTGAGAATAAATATCAAATAATCCACAGAAGTGAACACAGAATGTTAACTTTGTTGAGTGATTAATTACACTGTATTTAAAGTTTTATGTAATCAACTTGATTAAGAAGCCTTATGCAAGAATTTAGCCAAATCAGTATGCTGTTGCCCATCACAAGCAAAAAATGGCTTTATGTCAGGTGACACGGATTCTTCAAAATGTTTTCCCAATTTTCAAAGTGCATTGACAGATAAAGACCTTTCCCTCAACTTCCACTATGTTACAAACAGAACTACTATATAATAATATGAAGCTATAATTCTCACAGTCAGCATTGCCTACTTTAGCAAAAGACTCCGACAAGAAAAAAATTAAATCTACAAACTCATGATTTAGTAAAAGCTTGAGTAATAGCTTCTTTTCCTTAAAGATTACACACGGTAACCTTTGGATGTTTTAACCAATAATTATTAGAGATGGGCTTAAATAGTAAGTGCTCTGTCTAGATATGATGAAACATTCCCAAAGATTAAGATGACCTTTATAGGAAGCTCTAGATTGAACCCAGAAATATACTACCCATACTGTATTCTTTTTAGAAATTGCTACCTATCAGGCTTTACTGTTATCGTATACATCACCATGAAAAAAAAAAAAAAAATTTAGCTTCAAAAACATTTTTCTTGATCACTTATCTGTTTTTATCCCATATACAACTGAGCTTTTCTATTTTCTGTGAAACCTAGTCCATAGCTTATGTCTTTTCATAACAAATATACCTTCAAAAAACCCCAATATTTCATGACATTGAAGCCTGCAGGAAAAAATTTTTCATATCATAATCCATTAATATAACAATTATATTTTCAGGGTCCCATCACCAGCTATTAAGAATTAAAATTTTAACATTCAAGAACCCATATAATACAAACAACCAGAAATTCTGTTCCTGAAGTTGAATGAAATTTACTTTTTAGAAGAACAAACTGGAGGGTAAATACACACAAAGTCCTATAATTAAAGGTTTGATTTTGCCCAACAGTTACGTGAAGCCAAGAAAACATTGTAGGCAATAGAAATACATTGAATCTTTTCCTTTTTTTTTTTTTAAAGCAACAGTACATATTGTAAACTTGCTAATTAGTATCAGCCTGTGCATTTATCAATTATCAATACATAAATCTTAATTACAGTCATTATACAATTAAAACCACTTATTTTTTCCAAAAGAAACAAACAAATAAAACATTTTCAGGCTTTCTAATCCACTTGTGACTAAATACAAGATTTTTTCCCCTATCTGTGGCAGCATTATCTTTTCTAACTCTGAAAAATCAGATGTTTTCCAGTCTCATACAATTACTTTACCATAACATTTTTCTATGTCAAAAAATACAATTTAAAGCTAATGGTAATATTTTGTGAAAGTTTAAGCTGTTAAATTATTAAACTGTTACATACATAAGTTTGGTGGGTAATGGCTATGCATTCTATATCTTGCAGAACATAAATGTAGCTATTAGTGTGGAAAAAAAATCAATTTAACACTTTAGTTGAGATGGAAAACGAATAAAGACATTCAAGAAGCAAAAGTCTTCATACTGAATAAACCAGAGGGGGGAAAAAAAAAAAAAAAGAAAAGAAAAAAAGTGGGATATTTGTATAAAGTATTCTAAATGTTTGAAAGAAATTCACTCTCTTGTAGCAACGAGCACTTGCTTCTAGATGAGCTGAGGAGTCAAGGAGGTTCTGTTGCATTTACCAGAATGAGCTAAAGCAATTTCAAACCTGTTTAGTACAGATGAATCTGATACAGCCTGGCCCTGCTACTCTAAGAGACACATCAGGATCCAACAGAAAAAGCTGTGCTCTGGTAACGTCTGGCACAACGGGGCCTCAGAGACCGATTCATACCCAGAGTTATATGGATGCCAGAGCAAGCCTTTGAGTGACTCCCATCTGCACACGTGGCTTTCCACTCCCCGTTGGTCAGAAACATGGAGCTGATGTTAGTCTCGAAGATTGTCTGCTCCGAGTAAATGGGCTTTTTGGTGGTTCCCTTAATTAATTGATATCAGGGTTTTATCCTATTACTCTTAACAAACATGTAATCCATCCTGTAATGATGGAGTTAAACTAGAAATCAAATAGAATCATAGGTCTCTAGTGCCATTTTAAACTGGCAAAATATAAATACCCAACCACTACCTGCTCCACCTGTACTGTGCAGAGAGAAGATTCAGCTATATTGTGCAATTACTGTAAGTAGCCACAACTATTCTGGGTCTTGGTTTTATACCTTGTTCAAAACAGCCCATGCTGAAGCCCTGGATTTACAGCCATAACAAGGTACTGGCTCACTGCTAATACAGAGAACACACCTCTGAAAAGGAAAACTTAACTTAATTTCACAGCTGTTTCCACTTCATACCAACCACTTCTTAGTGATACTAACTGACATTATGAAGTGATAATCTATAATCACCTATGGCCATATTTGACTTCAACTACATAGGTGTAAATCCAAAATATACCTAGTTCTCAGACATTTCTTCAAGTCAGTGTTAACAAATAGCACAATCCATACTTCATCACCTTATATAGATTCAGATTATTACTCTAGTTACATGATTTAGAACTAATGAAAAGACTTAACCACTATTTCTTATGTAATTACTTGCTATCTCCCTCTATTTAACTGCAATTATAGAATGACTAAAACATCTAATGATAACAAATATAAAGCATGTTACTTATAATAGTGTACGTGTTTTAATCTTACTACATATTGACATAGGAACATTCATATTGCACTTTCAGGGAAAAATGGCTGGACTTATCCAGAATATTAGTGAGTCTCATATGAAAACAGAATTGAAATATTTGGAGATCCTCTGAATAATATGCTGACACATACAATGATGAAAGCAGAAGAGCGCGCTCATCTTCACAAAGAATTCAGCAAAATACTTCAAATGTATGTGTTTTTCTTTCCTAATTTAAGGGAAATGCAGGTCTGAAACAGTAGGGATAATTAACGAGGTAAAACAAACCTTTAGATTAATGAAGCAAGTTGGTTTTCCCAGGATCAGTCTTTGTTGTTTAATTTTTACTGAAAACTAAGGCTGCAGGCATATGATCACAATTCTCAAATAAAAATAAAAAATTATTTAATGGTATTAGTAACTATTTATTTTTTGGAAATTAGTCAACAACACGTCATGGGGTTAGAAAAATAATTTAACAAGGTCTACTAATTTTATTAATAACACAAATCAACTTAATATGTATGTTACTATGGCTACACTTATTGTGTCTAGAATACAGAAAAATCTTAAAACAGTCCCAGGATTACAAGCTAATATGAAAAGCAGAGATGGTTTTGAAATTGATATTTAGAAAGAACAGTCAAGTCTTTTCAATTACAAATCATTAATTTCAGTTTCAGCCAAAGAAATCAATAGGCAAGAAAACAGATCCCTTGTCAATTAGGACTACTCTAGATCTATCACTTTGGCATATCTCAGAAATCTTCAATTGACAACACAGTATATCAGCCTTAAACTAAATCTACAGAGCAGTGCAACAATTTAAACATGACATGTTCAAAAATTTAAACCTACGAAACCTTCAATTTATATGGTTAAGACTAGTGATATACTCCCATTACAACCACAGGTCTGAGGAGTGATCTGTCATTTGATTCCACTACTGTCTTTTTACATTCTTGATATTTCACTCCAAAACAAAGGAACCATAAGCATCTTATAGCACGTCTGTCTACCATATGCTATCAAAAACATTGCTAGTGTACAGTGGTACTTAGTGGATCTCAGACATATTCTGTACACTTAAATTCTGTTACCTATCACAGGATTATTTTTTACTGAAATCTAGATATTACAGTTTTCTCACTCATAACACACAGCATCCTTGCCTCTCACTTCCTTGAGTAATAGGAAATACATATATCTAGAAAATAAATATTAGAAAATTTAGTTGCTAAACTTAGCCCTTCTCCAGTGCCTTGTAGAGGAAGAAGTAGGCCTGAAGCCTTAAATCACCCAATTAAAAAGGCCAACTTCAAATGACCCTAACCTCCAGGGACAACTTCTGCACAGTTAACACATTAGGACAATTTTACCTGAAAACAGCATATATGTCAGGCCTTTATCACAGGTGTGAATAGCAGTAAGGAACCAAATTAAATTACAGTAGCCCTTTAAAAAACAAGATGGCACTTTTCTCCAAATGAAGTCCCACTAAAGACAAGGGACTTCTTTCTGAGCAACTCTAGGAACTACACACTATTCAGGAACATCCAGAACTTCTCCAGAGGCTTTGGGGGGGTCTACTCAGGGAGTTGTACTCAGTGCAAGACAGAATGGCTCCTATTGACCACTGTATTTTTCTACCTATTTCAATAATCAGACATTATAATATTACCTTTTACATTACAGGATAACGGGAGGCGCCTAAACGCTCGTAAGTGTCAGAAGAAATAACTGTTTAACTCCACTTTCTAACCATGGATTACACATTGTCATGCTGCAGGAAACGAGGCACCTAAAAACCCCTGAAAATGTGGGCCTTAAGTAACTTAAATCTCACTGCTTTCAGAAATAGCTTTTTATTTCTAACATTGCCTACATGCTTTTGAAATGCAGGATGACTCTATAAATAATAAAGCAATCTCTGAATACAAATAATGAGTCAGACACTC
The DNA here is from genome assembly GCA_024606505.1 of Aquila spilogaster. Lineage (NCBI taxonomy): Eukaryota > Metazoa > Chordata > Aves > Accipitriformes > Accipitridae > Aquila > Aquila spilogaster. Next base: position 48,835 of record JANHGO010007511.1, on the reverse strand, counting down.
CTCACCCTTTCTCTCTACTTTCCAGATACATTTGCATGATATAAATTGTATTTAGAAGAACAAATGTTAAACTTGAGATGGTTTGTGGGAACACAGAGCTGCAAAGGAATTATATGCACAGCCACCCTGAGATCCTTTTGCAGTTTGTTATCTTTGCAAAGAGCAGTAAAAATAACATGCAATTCACAGATGAACCATGCACAGCAAATTACACAAGGATTGTCATGGGTCAGTCCCAGGATACATCTGCCCCTATATCCTACCTGCAATGATGACTGATACTGTCCCGTACTTGTATCAGACCCCAGACCATCAGGTGTAATAGCAAGAAGTATACCCTTTACTTTTGGCCCCTACATCTTGTGACAATGTGTAGAGTATCACAGTGCTTGACAAAAATATTTTTTTTCTTTCAATCCACCACCTGGTAGTCAATGGAAGTTCCTTAGTTCTTCAGTAGGAAAAAGAGTGGAAAATTGTTCCCTATGTTTCCTCCATGTGATCAACAATTTTCTAGAGCACTATCATATCCATCCTTAGTTGTTTCTTTTCCAAAAACAAATTTTCTCTTTAAACTCTCCATTTCTTACCTCTGGTTATCTACACTGGCCTTCTCTGAAGCTTCTCTAAGTCTACTGCGTCCTTTTTAAAATGGCGTGACAAGAACACAAAATTCAACTTTCTATTTGACATCTGGTAACTGTTAAGGGTTGAGTTGACTTTTTTTCAGAGACCAATCCACAATGGTTCCAGAACTGCTCCTGAATTTTATACATGATTAATCTGCAGTTATGAACAAACTCAATCATTCAGTACTGTTAAATTCTTCTGCAACACCATAATCTTTTCATTATTTGTCATTCTCTTGAATCATTTTGGATGATCTGCAAACTCTCGTCGCCTCACTCTCTCCTTTTTCAGATAATTTTTTATTGCATTAAACATCACAAATCACTGCATAGATCCTTGAAAATATCCATCAGTAAAACATTCCCTACGAAAATCTATTTCCATACCAATGTTTCAATCTTTTTTAGCCAAAAGAAGGCATTCCTTCCGAGTAGAGAAATCCAAGTATGGTTTATTGATCAGATTTATCTACCCCTTTGACTCCTCCATAGAACTTAATGCATTTATGAGATATGAGTTGCCTTCTAAAGAGCCATGTTAACTATTCACTTCATGATCATCCAAAAGTGTATCTATTCCAGTGACTGTTACGGCTTGGCTTTGACTGATTCACCTGGTGTGGGATTCAGTGGGCTGTAGTTCCTAATGCATTTCAAGGCTTCCTAGGGTCATTTTTAAAAAGGATGGGCAGTATATGACACCCACATTCCACTGCAAGTGAAGCCAATGCTTGTGAGTAGTTACACACCACAGTTAGGAGTTCAGCAGTTCCCTGTTTGAGCTGGCTTCAAACTTGGTCTTTGCTATTTTATAATATTCATTCTTCTGGTTTGCTCTGCACCCATTTCTTTTGACACTTCAGTTTGAGATGCTCCTTCAGACTCCTGTCCCCTTCCTTCATTGAGAACACCTGCAGTCCCTTGCAGGGAACACGCTAGTTTCCAAAATACTTGAAAAACTTTTACTGGTAGTTTATAGTTTACTCTTCCATTTCGACAGGACTTTCACTTTTTAAGGGAGATTGGGGATTTCTGAACCTCCAATGGAAGTAAAACTGTTTATGTTAACTGTTTGTCAGCTATTTGCTTGTCACACAGATTTACGAAACCCAAAACCTCCTGACAGTAAATTCATGACTGAAACCAATGGCAGATCCTGCTACTAAATTATTTGCAATGAGATAATTTCCCTAGCTCTTCAACACAATAATTTCTTACTTTGAAAGCTACTGTATAAGGCTCCGCATGGTTCATTACACAAGCAGCAGGGAGTCCCTCCTTGAGAAAATGAAGGACAAAAAATGGCAACCTAGCTGTATTTTGCCTCTAGTCCTTGATTTAAAAAGCTGATGGGAAAATTTCAGTCTAATTCTAAAAATTTAATTAACTCTGACAGTCTAATAAGAATTTTAGAAAATTGTTCTTTTGAAAAGCATGTGAAGAAAAAATTATTTTTTGTTCTTACCTGTGCTGTAAGTAAAAAATATGGCACTAGAATGCATTGTACCTATCTTCATCTGCTATAAATTATATACATATAGGTGTACACATAAGTTATGACCAGTGAACATGTGCTTAATTTGTTCCCAGAATTAAAAGGCTGTTCAGGATGGGAAAGTTTTCAACATAATGAAATGTGGTCAAAGCTTATTTTCCTGTAAACGAGAAAAAGAACTGGAGGTTACATTCAGCAGCTAGCATGTTCAGAGCTCATAGCAGGTGACCGTAAACTACATCTGTACCTGTTTACCTGAAGAGTTTGAAATCACCAATCTTTGTGGAATCTTGGGGGGAAAAAAAATACAACCAATTTTCTACTACTTAAAGAACATCCTTCATCAGTCATCCCCTAAAGAACACAACATGCCTGGCTTTTTAAGATTTCTCATTAACAGATGATTACACTTTTTTCCAAAGCGTTATTGACTGTATCACGATTATGTTGTTTGGTTTTTTTTTTTAAAGAGATAATTTATTAAATAATAGTTACTCTTTAAGATTCTTACAAGAAAATAAATTAATAAAATTCAGTAATGGTACTACTATATGACTTTTTTAAAAAAAAAATTAATCCATGTATAATAGATTCTATTAATACAAATTAATTTTTGTGTTCCAGTGACCCTTAACAAATTCAGATTAGAAAGCCCAACAGCACAGCAATAATGGATGAAGTTGATTTATTATGTTTTCCTATTTACACAATTTCAGCATGCTCTGTATTGTTCATTAATTTTTATTGGTAATAAAATTCATATAGATCCTTATAGTTTTTCCCTTACATAATTAGCAAGTTTCCCATTGCAGACATTGCACTTTGAATACGCCTGATTTAACCATTATTCCAACCTTACAATGTACAATAACTAATTCAGTAACATTTAAGGGCTTGTTTGTCAAGTATAAAAGAATCTGTTGAGGAAAGGCTGTTATGCTAAACACCTGCTTCTTTAGTGTGGTCTCCTAAAAAAAATAAATAACATTTAAGTGATTATGCTGTCTGATCCATTTTAAGCCTATTGGCTAGTTTCAAGCAAATTTGACCAAAAAAAAATCCAAGATACAAAATTCACCTACTAACCCCTGCAGAGACAGAAAGGTTGGAAGTTTCCATTTTGCACATGTATATTCGTTGCCCAGTCAGGCTAGGTGTAGCTCCAGGATGTGCTCCCTCTTATCCCACTTTGAAATACCAGAAAGTAGTAAATAAACCTAGTGGTGCTGAAGGCACTGTGGAATGATTTAGGGTCATTGTGCTTGACGTGTTATCACAGATAAGAGGACCTGGGTTTGTTGCAAGAAATTAATATTTGTAGGAAACCAGCCTTCATCACTTCAATTGCTCATGAAAATACTTGCAATGTTTTGTAAGTCAGGTTGAAACACAAATTTCTCTTAAATTAATATAGCCCCTGAATTCAAGTTGTAGCCACACTCAGCTACATCCACATTTCCTGGTTTGTTTGGGGTTTTTTTGCAATTAACCTGATATATATAACCTGATATATTAACCTGATATAAGTATAACCTGATATATACACGATCTGCTTAGTTCATGCTTCCTTCAAGCACCCTTTTTTCTCCCTACAGTCTCCCAAGATGGTTGGCCTGATCAAAAGTCCTTTCCCACTTTAATGGGAGAATTTCTGTTAGCTTCAATGTGCTTAAGGTCAGACATCGTTGTACAATGATACAGTGAAATGCTTTAGTATGTGCTTAACAAACAGACTGCCACTCCATGGAAGTGCTGAGCGATGAGGACAAGCTTATAAAGACTGTTATATCTCAGCTTAAACTGCAACTCGAGCTAAATAAAAATGCTAAAATAATGTGCGGGCAAAAATGTGCAAATATGTCAACAGTCATTTCAATTCTTAGATAGCATTTGTATAAATATTTATTCCATGTTATTCACCTGTTCTTCAGAATTATGAGACAAATAGTAACATGGCAGGAAAATAAGATACGGAAGAACAACAGTGCAACTGATACTTGTTGACATAAGAGCAAATGAAATGGGGAGACTTTCCAATAGAAGCAATATGTACTCATAGCAGCATCTTACAGATTAAAATGGGAGAAAAAGCACATACAAAGTCAATAGCATCAACCAAGAAGAGAATACATGAAAGTCTGGGTATGTGTGTACAAGCCTGTACTCATTTATTGTTATGCATCTCTGAGTATGTATATACATACAGTATGGAGGGCATGATTCCCGTATTTAAATTCCAAATATATAAATTCCAATAATTAGCATGACTTCATAAACAGTGGATGGATTCACCAAAGGGAAGTCATACTTGACCAACTCGATAAACTTCCACGATTAAGTGACTCGCCTGGTAGATGAGAAGAAAGCAGTGGATACTGTCTACCTGGACTTCAGTAAGGCCTTTGACACTGTGTCCCATAAGACTCTCATAGGGAAGCTGTTGATGTACGGACTGGGTGAACAGACAGTGAAGTGGATTGAAAACTGGCTGAACAGTTGGACCCAAAGGTTGGTGATCAGTGGCACAAAATCTAGTAGGAGGCCAGTAACTATCAGTGTACCCCGTGGGCCAGTACTAGGTCTACTCTTGTTTAACATCATCATTAATGATCTGGATGATGAGGCAGAGCGTACCCTCAGCAAGTTTACTGATGACACAAAACTGGGAGGAGTGGCTGATACATCAGAGGATCATACTGCCAGAGGGACCTCGACAGGCTGGAGAAATGGGCTCCATGGAACCTCATGAAGTTCAACAAGGGGAACTACAAAGTCCTGCACCTGTGGAGGAACAACTCCATGCACCAATATATGCTGGGGGCCACCCAGCTGGAAAGGTCCTTTGAAGAAAAGGACCTGGGGGTCCTGGTGGACACCAAGTTAAACATGAGCCAGCAATGTGCCCTTGCTGCAAAGGCGGCTAATGGGTATCCTGGGCTGCATTAGGCAAAGTATTGCCAGCAGGTCAAGGGAGACGATCTTTCCCCTCTACTCAGCTCTGGTGAGGCTACATCTGGAGTACTGTGTCCAGTTCTGGGCTCTTCAGTACAAGAGAGGCATGGACATTTGGTAGACCAATGAAGGGCCACAAGATGATTAAGGGACTGGAGCATCTCTTCTATGAGGAAAGGCTAAGAGAGCTGGGATTGTTTAGCCTAGAGAACGCTCAGGGTGGATCTCATGAATGTATATAAATACCCAAAGGAAGGGAGCAAAGCTCACTGAATCAGGCTGTTTTCAGTGGTGCCCAGTGATGGGACAAGTGGCAACAGACACAAACTGAAACACAGAAGGTTCCGTCTGAACATCAGGAAATCCTTTTTTAGTGTGACTGTGACTGAGCACTGGAACAGGTTGCCCAGAGAGGTTGTGGAGTCTCCCACCTTGGAGATACTGAAAAGCCATCTGGACACAGTCCTGGGCAACTGGCTCTAGGTGGCCCTGCTTGAACAGTGGGCTTGGACACGATGACGTCCAAAAATCCCTTCCAACCTCAACCTTTATGTGATTCTGCCCTATAGGCTACAAATGACTTAATCCACTTCTGTATTTGACAAACAGGGTTGCAAACTAGGTGGGTAAAGGTGATTAACCAGAAATGTTAAAAAAAGAAACTTTCTTTTAAAGGGCAACTGGGAAAGAGCAACAGATGTTTTGGAAAGGAGAAGGAAAAATTTTTATTGAATTAAAACACAGCTGCCATTAGAGATATTAATATCATACTCCCTCACCTACCCTATTGATCTGTTACTATACATCACTCTAAAATGCAAGAGAAAAAAATTCAAAAGAAGAATCATCCATGTATGATAAAAACCAAGAGCAAAACACAAAAAGGTTAAAATTAGTTCATAATCATTGAAGAGATCCAGCAGTTAGTCAGAAGGAAGAAAATTACTATTGTTCCCTGAGTGACAGCTATTTACTCCACCTTACAGATGAGCCATATATACACATACCATTTTTCCTTCTGGAAATACTCTGCCAACCATCTTTTCTTAATACCACTTTAACAAGCCAGAGCTACTAATATCAAATTTGTCACCAGTCCAGTCTGCAAAATGCCTTTAATAAAGTCTTTCAGTAATGGAAGTACCAAGGTTGACAGTATGACAGTATTTATTTGGTAAATTGGCAGGGATAAGTTATTTTTCTTCCTAAAATGTCATTCATTTGGGTATTGCTTTATATTACACTATACACTTGCTAACAACTGAGTTTGCATAATAGGAAACCAAATGAATAAATTTGGAATGAACCAGGAAAGTGCTTGGGTGGAGAAGGTATAGTATTCAGATAACAAACAGATCACATCCAAAGCAGTATGAATCAATTCGTAACTATCAAATAAATATCTTAATTGATTTAAAGGAAGCTCTATGGTCCTCTTCTCTCCACTGACTTCTGTATTCTGCAGATCTCATCTTCTTGCTAGTAACATATTAACACAGCACACTGCTTAGTAATGCTGAATAATTCTGTTGCATTTGTCATCCTACTTAAAATAAAGCGTTACTGTAAGTAGATTTGTAGGAAGAAATTTTACAAATCAAAGGTACCAAGCAAACAGAAATCCTGGATCCAAATATCCTGTTTTACCAATCTGAGATTGCAGAATTAGGCCCTGCATCTTGCTAAGGTTAAAATTTGGACCTGCTAAGAATGCAAAGATCAAGGTTTTGCTCAAAAGTATGTATTCAATAAGAAAACAGCTTTTTCAAGCTGGCAGGATTGAGTGGTTATTTCAAACAACTGAATTAAACCAAGACAGAGAAAAGCCACAGTGGATAACAAAAAACTTTCCATTAGTCAATTCAGGATATAGAATCATCTTGGAAGATTGTAAAGATTAAAGTTAACGAAAAATCAGTATGGTTTCATGAAAACCACAGAGAACCGAGTTACGGAATGGCAATTTAATCACTATTATTCTGCATCACTAGAAGGGGCTTTCTGGCTGCTGCTGTTGATGGCAGTCTCCACTCATAGTATGTTCAGTAAGACCAGGTACAGAATCACACTCCACATGTGATTCTTAAAACATGAGCCTGGGGGTTTATTTGGGTCAAGGAAGCTGGAACAGGCCTGGAGTTTGGGGGAGATTCTTTGGGTTTGTTTTTGCAAAGACGACTATATTAACCATTTAAGAAAAAAAATTATGGAAGGGCATCTAACATCAGGCACCATTAGATGAAATAGCTTTTGGATCTAAAAATAATCCAAACGTTTTCCTTAAACTTGAGTCTAAAATTCAATTAGTGTGTCAATGAAAAATTAGTTGCCAGGGTCTTATTTCATCTTAGTTACTTTACATCAGTAATTTTCTGGCACAGACAGACTGTGTTTTACCTCTACCTTAATCTGCAACACAGTTTAAGATATCAACTTCCGAGATCAAAGTTAACAGAAACAATGTGACAGTTAAACTGTGGTGTATTTTGCTGAACAGCTTCAGAGCATAAAATCTCTTCTGTTTGGTGCTCTTCATAAGGTCATTAGCATGATTTATTATGAAGCAGGAAATTAGGTACTGGATATTTCAATATTGGGCAGAAACTTTAATTCCATCTTCGCCATAGAACTGCTTTATCTCCAACAAACTTGTAACCATAGTAACTAGATTAGAAAGTATTCGTCAAATGTTTAAAAATTCTTTTATTCTTATTAATGACACCAAACACTGAAAAAATGGTAAATTCTTATTATTTTCCAGTTTTCCAAGGCATCTGCTGCTCAAGTATGATTCTTCTGAAAGATCTTAAGTAAACAGGAGTATTTTAACAAGGCTTTCCATTAAAATTCTGTTAGCTTAAAGAGAACAAATGTATCCTGTTGGAATTGTTTATGTGACTATCAATATTTTTTACAAAAGGCAAGTTTGAGGAGAGACCTCTCAGAAAAAGAGATAAATTTGAAGTGCTGTTTTCACTTAATGGTTTGTTAGGACATCAAATACATATCCTTTAATGAAAATTAATATGCTGTAGTTTAATAATTCATGTACTTGCATTGAAAGGCCTTTAATTTAATGGAGTGCTGTTCATTTCATTACATTCATTGCTGAGGTAGGTTGGTATTTTTCCATGAAGGTCAAAAGTGTGCCATCCCTTCATGCAAGCCATGAATTTGATCAGATGTTAAACTCTGACATCTCCAACAATCCGTTCAGGTCCAACTCGGCAGGGTATTACACATTTTCAAGAACACTAGAATAGCAGGAAACCTCTAGGTGTCTGTTCTTACACGATCAGAAGCAGCTGTATCATGCAGCTGTGATCGTATATTTATCAAACTTTGTATTCCCTCCTCAGTACTTCTGTGGAAATTAATTCCTCTTCTCTGGGGACTAGAAACTTTTCTTCTAAGCTTACGCCAAAATTTATATCCATTAGTTATTACACCAGTGTATTCCTTTCGCTTAAATCATTACACTCACTCTGGATTTACAGAAAATACTGTGCTAGGCTGAACAAATGGAGCTCATATATATTTCTGCCCAATCTTACTGTACTAGTACCATAACTTGATTTTTCTCTAATCCCAATCACTTTTTCTTGCTGGATTAGAAAGAACTTTATTTATTAAGACTGTCTTTATTGCCCAAGTGCTATTCATCAATAAGACTCCTTCCCCCCCAGACCCCTTTTCTGTACATCTTTCTACCACACTTTGTTTGCTGCTTGTTTATATATCCTCATCTGTGGATGTGTCTTTTCCTGCATAGAATGATAGACACATACTTTAGCAGAGTGCTGTCCTTATATGCCATGAGACTTTGATGCAAGAAACCAGAATTCCTTGTACCTGAGTAATTCCACCTACTCTCTGAAAAAGGTCCTCACCCTGCAACGCTTCCCAGGAGCCAATCATTCCAACACCTCCCTGATGACACCACTTTTTCAGCTGTCACTGAAATATTCTTGCCTTCTGGACAAGTCAGAATTCTTGCTGATGACCACCTCCTTTTTTCTGAGCATACTCTTTGGAACAGCATGATTATTACATTTGATGTGGTGCTGATTTGAAAACAACCAAATGGACATTAAAAAATAATTTTTAAAAATCCAGTGGATTTTTCCTGTAGACCTCAGACCCACTTCTAGTTTCATAATAAGAAATACATTCTCTTGCTTCTGCATCATTTTCAGTAACTGACATGAAGATTCAGACCAAGAACTGAGATTCAGACCTTTACCAACTGAGAAGTTGGTAAGGAGTCACACGGATCTCTCTCGTGGTGTTGGAAAGGCTTTTAGGTATAGCTCCTCTGTTCTGCGCATCATTCTGTTCTCTGTTAGCACACACCATTATCTTCCACACTTGGACACCCATCCTAGCTAGGTCCTTTTCCTCCTCCACTTCTCTTTAGACTCTCACTCCCCACCCCCTCATCTTCTGCCTAATTTTCCAGTAGAACAAAGGCACTTCTTAATTCAGCTTTTATTTCACTGTTGTTCTTGTTCCTCTGTTGTCTTTCACATATCCTCCTCTAATCTACAATCCTTCTCTCTAGGTTCTCTTCACAGGTTGGTGGATCACAATCATTTCTCTTGACACTTCTGTCACCTTTTCAAAATTTTGCCTGAAGTTTGGCATTTTTTTCCAGCTGCATCTTTAGTACTTAACGCTTCTCTTCTGTGAAGCATATAATTTATCATATATAAATAGCCTCAATCAGATAGCCACTCAAAAATAATAAGCTTCCAGCAGCTTTTCCATCCAGTTATCTTCAGTTTCCTCCCCTCTTCAGGTTTTTTTTCTATTGCTGCATTAACAGACAAGCTGTGTTTTCTCTTTGCCTTAAATTCACAACTCAGAGGAGGAAAAAAACCACCTCCTCATAGATCTTAAAGATTTCTACCCCATTTGCTAGCCTGCACCACTTTTACTCCTGAGCTTTTGTTTAGGTCAGTCCTGCCATCTAATTGTCATTTGGCAGCTAACTGTCCATCAGCCCAGATCAGAGGCAGGGAGTATATATATAGTATCTGATGCAAAATATCTGAACAAACACCCCCTCCTTCCAACAGGACAAAACAGCCAAGTAACAAAGAAAAAATTCTCTTACCAGCAAAAAAATAAGGTTTTGCTTTTTCCTCATTCAGCAGCTTCCTACAAAGTCTCCTGTGTACCTCTCTGTCTTCTGGCCTTCACTGAGCATAAAAGTCCTGCCAATTTTTACCAGGCCAGATCTTATGTGTCAACAATTAAAATATTCATTCTTACAAAGGACAATTCCTTTAAATTAAAGAATAGAATCATGGATTCATCATATGTCCATCAATGAAATCCATATCAAAACCTTTCACAGTCTATATTAAAATACTCTCACTTTGCAGATGTCCTTGTCTCCTAATATCTGGAAGAAGAGCTGGAACTTGTTGGCCATCTCTACAATTACCTTCCTGCACTTTGAGCTCTGCATCAGTGTAAGGATTAAACTTCAAAAAGTACCATCATGCAGTTGTTCACCACAGTTAAGGTGTGTCTGGAGATTGTCATCAAATAGGCGCATAGAACCACCACTCTTAAATTAGTCTTAGGAAACGTTTCCGTAGTTTAGTGGTGAATAACCTATCACCATAATTACACGATAATCCTGCATCCCACTGTTTTGTACTTCATTTGACTTGATGTGGACAAATAAACCAGAAAAGTAACATATGGAGAGAGACTAAAAATTGAATATCATATCCCTGTGCTATATCAGCAAGAGCTAAACAAAACACATCAATAACAGTCAACAGTTGTAGCCTGGGCCATCTGGTCACAAAGGCCCATATTACCAAGATGGTATTAAAATATTTTAATCTCAATATTTTCCCTCAGGAATGAAGGATAATATGCAAAAGCTTAAATTCTGCTATAAGGTGAGATTCCTCTACCTACAAGCACAGCACATCTATGATAGTTATTTAATTAAGAGATACCCTAATGAAGGGTGTGCAAATGGCAAGGCAATAACCTAATTCCTAAGTGGGTATGCTGGAAAGCCAGTAAAAGCACAGAGAACAGCCTCTACACATGTATTTCCTTGTTAGGCTAAATACTAATTTGAATTTTTGTAGTTAATTAAAACAAACCATTTTTTTCCACTCGTCCAGTGCAATTTCTCCCTCCTGATTTATATTACCAAACTTTAATGAATAAAGTCCCCTAAAATCCACTTTTTTTGTTGTTTCTGCTGTTGTTTCCTAATTGTGAAATAAAACCTAAGTAATTGTTCTCCTCTGCTCTCCTATTTTTGCACATCTGCCCTGCTCCCAGCTAAGCGCTAATAAGCAGTTCAACTGTTGGTGGATGCTGCAATCACTTCCAAACAACCTTGTGCATTTCCAGGCAACATAGAACGGGCTGGAAAGCAAGAGGCAGTCAGGACAGATGAATAAAATACACCAGTAATTTTCTAGAGCAGGTGAAAGGGGAAATAACACACTCAAGGTGCAACTGGAAACCTAGCTTTTATGTGGACATCCAAACCGGACCACATGAAGGTATCAAACAGAACTAGTCATGTCTGAAGTTATCACTATCCTATATTTCACTCAGGGAAGCTTCACATTCCTGATGAGCAGAAAATGTAACGTTGCAGTAACAAAGATGAAAGCAAAACAAAAGTTGGAATTATTTTTCACACTGGAAAACGTGTGGTTATTCACACACACACATTATTGTATTGGAATTCCTTGTTCCTCAATTAGTTTACTGCTATGTCTGAATAAAATCTAAACTGCCCCGCAGTTCAATCTCACAGAGATTTGACTGGGAATGCCCATTACAGAGGAGCTCAGAAGGACACTGCTCACCGTGTTGGGCAGACAAGGCGAGTCCTTGCAAGTCCCCGCAGCATGAGAAACTCTGCTGTTCCCATCACAGCAAACCTACACGAGTCCTCAGCCCTGACTGCTGGCAGTTACACGACAGAATTTTGATCCAGAATCTGCTTTCCTTTCTTCTTCTGTCTCATTTTTAAAATTCTATTATAACATGCAAATTATCCATTCTCTCTATGATTTCTCTCTTCCCCAAAACACTTTAGAAACCACTAAATAACCAGCTACTAAGTACATCTGCAATGTCCCTTCACAATGATTACAACAGACCAGAGATGGCAAAGTTTAAGTTAAAGAGAAATTCATACACATCAGAAGTTGTAACTCATCAGTCCATGCAGTGTCCACTTGAGGCTTCTGAAGATAAGCCCCAAAATATTGTGGAAAAGAAAATAAATGTGTTTCTTGTGCCTCACAGAAGTGGGCAACTAAATGAAATTTTGCAAAATCATGAAGCTACATACAGTTCACAATAAACATCTAAAGTTAAACGAGACAGATGATCAACAACTTCTACAGTTTGTGCAGGATCTGAAACAAGTACACGAATTGGGTGTCTAAGGCTCTCTAGATTAGTACAGACTATTCTATTTCTGAAGACTTCAAGGACTATTTTATGAAGATCTGTGACATGTCAAAAAGACCTAAAAGAACTGCTTTTATTTTCAGCATTGACTCCTACTGATTTTTTTAGTTAGGGAACAATAGACCCTCTTCCCTACCATCAGTATGTCTGAGGCTTCAAACCATTTTATTTATGCTTTGTTAAGCATTCAGTTGCAAATTACTGCAGTTGACCTAGAATATTTCATTCCATTATTTTAAATATCTCTAAAATTTTTGTCTCACATGACACATATACACTCCATGTTACTACTTGCAATACACTATAGCCAAAATACTCATGTCTAGATACCTAAATTAGAAATATACTGAAAAAAGATTATATTTAAAGACTTTTAAAACTGATGACAGCTCAAAGTATTTCAAGATGCTGATCATTTGCAGTTCCTATAATTTAAACATTAATTAAAGATAGGTATCTTAGAGCCTTTGAAAAACAGACCACTGGATGCTTTTGCACTCCTGTGTTTGTACATCATCTAATGCACTTGTGATCCCTGACTAGCATTTCAGGAACGATAACAAATCAAGATGACAAAATGCTAGGAAAATGTTTAAGTACAAATAGGACCCGATTCACCTCACTCTGTTTAAGGAACCTCAGTTATCAGGACTGACATTCTAAACTTCCAATAAAAATTCTTAATGAAAGCACTTCTCGAGAGCAACTCAGACTACCTCAGATCCAAAAATTCAGTGTTCACAAGCAGTAGGGGTGGAATAGGGCAGGGAGAAATAAATCAATAACAAAAAAAAATAAAGGCTATAGATCTGCAGATAAATAACCTTTTTAATTCTCTGACTACTTTAAAATAGCACAACTGAAGTCTTAAAAATTAACTATCACTAACATATTAACCAACAATATTTACTTTAGTTATTGATCGTTAATTCTCAGACACTGAAACTTGAAGGAAAAACCAGAAACGTCTTTAGAAAGTTTAGGACACATTAAAAATATTTCAGAAAGATAGAAAAACTTATGGAACTTTATGAGATCAGTACAAATTATTGATGGGGAAAGGGGAGAAAATTAAATCTTCATAGATTATTCTTTTTACTGATAGGAAAACGAACTTTCCTAATTATTAAAGTAACCAATTAGGTGCCAGTTGGCTAAATGACACATCAATTGTAGAGTAAAATTCTGCCCTCGGGCTGCGCATTTAGGTCCAGCGATCATATCTGTGGGAATTAGGAACAGTCCACAGCTGGGTAGGCCATCATGCCATTAACACACCTACTAAAGTCAGAGCAATGCATAGGAGTCCCTGTTTCAAAACTGCCAACATGCAAAATATATTCTTGTAATTACAACTTCTGATGCCTAAATGGTCATTTGAACGATTATTGGTATTTTAGTTTTAATGATTTTGTATATACAAGCTGTATTTCTGAAGTTCTGGAAAAGTGGCTCTTAGAACTCTCGTCTATCTGGTTGCCTGCAGACACAAGAAAAACTTTCCACTTTGTCAGACCTTTGCAAATAACAAAAAAATAAAACTGAAAACATCTGCAAAGACTTATTTCATCTTTGGGCACTAGAAATTTATTAAGGAATGAACAAAAGACATGTTTACATGTAATACCTTATGAATTCCTTCTAGGTCTTGAGAATAGAAACAATATAATCCACACTGTGCAGGAGGATATTCATCATAACATTCCTGGCCCAGATTTCAGCCCCAGTCTAACACACAGATACACAGGTAGGCAGCAACCTCTACTGAAGGCAGCAGATACATGAAAACATACGTCGCCGATTAATGCTTTTTACCAGAATGTATGCTGTTAAAGTCTGCCATGAATACAAAGCCATTTTCATCTGTCTACATACTATAGACAGAAAAACAATCTTCTCTATTCAGTTTTACGTTTCTTAATTTTTTTCTGAGATATTACTACCAACATGACAGGTATTACAAAATTTTAAGATAAATAGATCAATTATTTAATATCAAAATCTAATACAGTTCTTTCTTGACTTACTTTGCCAACAGATCTGGGGAACGGTGGTCTTTGATTTTCAGGAATTAATATTGGAGTTGCCAAAATAGCCCTTTTTTGTCTTGGAATTCCAAGGTTGCCTTCTATCTTTAAGATTTCCTAAAAAAGAAAAAGACCGATTACAAAGATTTTCAAAACAATATTCAGTTGTTATTTCCATTCCCTGCATCTTTAGGCAAAATTAACATGAACTACCAGAATCTAAGTTTTGTATTATATGTTTTCCAGAAATTACTGATAACATATCAAACTATTTATTTAAGTCTGTCAGGTTACTGGACTTACTACAGTGACAGTAGACAGGCTGTATTCATTTTGTGTTCCTGTAGACTGATTTTAAACCTAAGCAAGTATGTCTACCATCCTAACCTGATGACTGCTTAAATCATAAATCTTAAACAAGGTCTGGCTTACCTCAAATACTTGCATGAGACCTGTAAAAAGCCACACTTTAAATGTCTTACATAATTTTCACCTCTCAAATTGCATTTATATTTGGTCGCTTCTCAGTGCGGGCTTTTTAATCAGACAGAACTTACAGATGAATTTGCTGAGACTGTCCCCAGCTAATGAACTCTTAACAAACACCAAAAGCTTGTAACTTAAAAATAGACACCAAAACCCAGGCGTAACTCAGAACACCAGCTAGTAGGGTTTTTTTTTATTGGGTGTTTTAGGTTGTTTGTTTGGGTTTGTTGTGGGATTGGTTTTGGGTTTTTTCCTTAGAGAAAACTTCATGCTACTATATCAGAAAGAACAAAAGTAGAAATGGTTTATACACCAGCCTTACTTTTCCTGCTGCATATTCTGGAGTATTTAGTTCTAGCTGAGCTTCAGGCAACTCAGCACTTCATGAGCTACAGCAAACTCTTCACAGTGGCCTCTGGCCCCTAGAAAACTCTGCCTGTCACACCTTTGCCTTCCTTCCCCGTCTGCTCTCTGATCCTCTGTGCTCTCTCTGCATGAGCTGCAGTTTCCCAGAGACCACCCTCTTCCTTTTGCTTCCTCCTACGGTCTCTGCAACTCTCTTCTCCAAGCACAGTTACTACCAAGGTCAAAACCAGCCTCTCCCCACCTCCCAAAGCTCTCCCCTTGATCCAGGCCCCTTTCTGAAAACAAAACAAACCAAAAAAACCCACAAAAAAACCCAAACCAAAATAACGCACACATTTGTACTGTGTTGGGAACTGTGAAACTGAGAAAGATTTAGATCACCACTATTCATTCAAGTTGTTGTGACAGTTTTACAAAAGAAATCATAGGTTGAAAATAAAAGTCTAATTCCAATAAGGTAGTTACATCCTACGGATGACACTTTTCTCTGCTCTCTTAATGCAGAAACTCCAAAACGCTAAGTTTCTCAGTTCTGGAATCCATGTTGTTGTTTTAATAGCTGCTGCTTTATTACATAAGGAGTTTTCTTGGTGGCACAATCTGGTTATCCATCAGTCAAGAACTCCACAGGCTGCTCCTGCTGCCATCTGTAGAGGTGCCTCCCATCTAATGAGTCTATCATCACCAAAACACTGCTCCATCTCTGCTAACTTTAGCATCACTTTTCAAATTTGACAACAAACAGCAGCAAGGGAAACTCAAGTCTTCAACAGTTAGCTTTAGTCACGATAAAGTCAAAGAGCAGCGGGAACCACGCAGAGAATCCCTTCTCACAATTTTGCCAATTTTCTTAACTTTTTGAGGCTCACCCTGATACAGCATTCCCATCTCTCCCAAAGGCTTTGCCACTTCTCTCTAATCTTTCAGTCTGCAGGCCACTTGGGTCCCTATTTTTGTCTTTCAATTCCTCTCCCAAAAGAATTTTCCTTAATAAAAATTCATGAGAAAGTTCAAGATAAAAACATCTGAAGTGTCAAATAAAAAGGAAAGAGCTGAATTCTGTCCAAAGGCAAATGCACAGAGCAGTAAGCTTTCAAAATCACTTACACTGTAAACACAGCAGACAGTTTGGCTGGCATGTGTCTGTGACATTTCTAAGGAGAGTAAAAGTGACTACCAGTACGTCTAAAAGGAAATATCAGTTCTTTACCTCAGCAGCAGCAGTGCTCAACTGATCACAATTTTCACTTGGGCTAACTCCTATCTTCATGGTTGCCCTTCAGCTCATGAAAATGTAAGGAAGAACTCCCAGATGCATGCTCTCTGGGAATGAGCAAGACATTTATTCAGATTTACATCTCTTTGTATCACAGAATCATTGAATGGTTTGGGTTGGAAGGGACCTTTAAAGGTCATCTAGTCCAACCCCTCTGCAATGACCACAGACAACTAGATCAGGTTGCTCAGAGCCCTATCCAACCCTGAATGTTTCATATTTCTTTCTATGCTAGTTTGAGAAGTAAAAGGAATTTTCAGATTGTTCAATATCTAGATCTCCCAATTTTGGTACTCATAGATCCATAAGCAATTAATTCATCACTTTCTCATGACAGGTTATCCTTACACTTTCCCAGAAGGTCCACACATGGAAGAAGCAGCCAAACTATATTCAATGAGACAACACTGCAGTCATTAATACAAAACAATGAAATTCTAAAGGAAAGCAGGAGGGCGGTAAGACTTAAGGCCTTCAAGTCCAGATTTCCAAGCAGGACTTTGGAACAAAAAAAGGAAGAAATAGTATTATTGGTTTGTTTCTAAGCACAATTAGTCTGCTGCATGGAGAAGAAAGCTTCTGCAGATTGGGCAAATGTAAGCACTTCTCTGAGTATGCTTCACACTGTTTATTCTTTAAATCTCAGTGTTGGTTTTTAAATAGTGATTTCTTCATGATTATTTCTTTCTCATCATCCCCTGGTGTCTAACAGCAACATGACTGATTAAATGAGTAGCCAAAAGCATCACTATGGAATGCAGGTAAACAGAAGGGAAGAAAAGGTCAAGAGTACTTCACCAACACGTTTAATAATTCATTGCTGTTTGTGGTTACCATAATGATTTCCCCATTTGTAAAGAACAGGGAAAAAGAAAGAACATCTTGCTTAATGCCAAGCAGCTGCAACTGACAGTTTG
Organism: Aquila spilogaster; assembly: GCA_024606505.1. Classification (NCBI taxonomy): domain Eukaryota; kingdom Metazoa; phylum Chordata; class Aves; order Accipitriformes; family Accipitridae; genus Aquila; species Aquila spilogaster. Next base: position 31,220 of record JANHGO010007511.1, on the reverse strand, counting down.
ATCCTCAACCAGTATATAAGACAGAAACCAAGGAATCTGAAATTATATGTGCACTTAGCACCTGATTCAACAGTTAAAACACTGAAAAGATTCTCATTCATGGGTGGATATACTGCATATATAATATTTTTTACTGAATTCACCTATTTAATTTCTTGAAGAAGCAACTCACAAGGGATATGAAACCACTCCAGATAGAGTTGGTACTTTTACTCCAAATTTTCTTGTAATATCAGGTTAACATTATAACAGGAGCCTTCTTTTGCCCCTTGACATAAGTGAAGCCCACAAAGGAGTTTTCCGTCATCGTTGCTGGCACCAGCTGATCAAAGACTATACTACCTACCATGACTTTGTGGCAGCCATGACTCCAGACAAGTATTTATGTGCCAGAAGTCTGGAGAGCTTAGAATGGCATTTCCCAGATGTGTGGTGTTCAACCAGCATCCAGAGAGCCAATGGCTATGATTACCATCTGCTTCTCCCACGCCTGCTGCTTTGTACAACAGTGAGAAAGCTAAGGTGTATGTCCAGAAACATCCATCCACAAGCAAAATTTTAAATATATATGTATTATAATAAATATATGCCTTCCTAAGAAAAGTGCACCAAAAATAAAAATTCTTGTTTTCTGAGTGGTTTTGGGGTTTTTTGTTTGTTTGTTTCAAACCAAGATGGTAGGACAGAAATCCCACCAGGTTCTTTATTTTTACTATTTAACTGCAATATCATATTTGTGATCACTATCTTTCAGCTGCTGGTTTTCAGTGGATTACCTGATCAGAATCCACCTATCATTTCAATGTCCACCATTCATAACCAGCTTTTACACCCTATTTTTTACGTCATTAGACGTGGAGTCAGTACAGCAATAGTTCAGCACCCAATATGCCGACTCACTGGCAACAAAGCTTGATTCCCTATTCACATTAAGCAAGCAACAAACACAGCCTCCTTATTTTTCCAGCATTTAGGTTAGGCTTTTATTGAAAGATACCAGCCTGCCCAAACTATGATGCTACGCAAATTGCAATTTCCCTAGATCCCTTGAGAACTCTCCACTCTGTTTTGTTTTTCTTTCTTTTTACCAGGGGTTCTTGGGAGCATTGCAGTACTTGAATATTTGAATGAATGGCCTAGTCACTATCCAGTAGCAGGCACCATTACTCTTGGCAAAGAAAATTTCATTAGAACTTGTCATGGGAATAAGGTGGCTGAATACTGATATCGATTTGTCACAATAAGGGTTGGAAACATCACTGGAGTGGCAATCTGTAATCCACTATGGTGACCAGAAAAGTGGTTGAGTTTCTTGCCATTTAGTTGTTTTTATATACTAAGCCTGATGGTATAAAATGAGGTCAGTCCCAAACACAAAAAAATAAACAAAATTAATTGGATGCTTGTTGCAAGCAAAATTCCTCTGAAGTAGCAAATAGGATGTGGTATTCAGTGGTATATCAGTCTTCCTACAAAATAACATGACTAGATAAGACTGAAAAACTAAAACTGCATGCAGACCAACTTAAGAAGAAATAATCTTTATATAATTCTCAGCTGAGATTTCAGAAGTAGTTGCTTTATGTGTGTTATTTCTATCATCAGAATATTGTTATTACCAGCAGTATTAATAGTTAACGATTTCTAAAACATGTGCCGAAGCAGAAAAATATTTTCTCGTGCTGTTAATAATATGAAAATCTAAGAAATGTGCTGGAACTTCCTTGGTAAGTTAAAGAATAACTGTGGAAACAAATAATTAACTCAATGAATAAAGTTAAGAATTGCAAAGGTCAATGGCATACACACAAACATCTGCTCAAAAGTAGTCTGTCCTCAATGCCTGTAAATGTCACCCTAAGAATCACATTGTATACTTCAGAAGAGCAAACCCAGCTAAAATCTAGCATGCTAAGGGGAGTCAGTTATGTCAGAGCACATAAGCTTCCAGGCTTCTGAAGCATGGTCAGATATAACATCTGGGTAATGGAAATTGCTGGTGGAACTTGATTTAATTACGCTGGGTGTTTCTACTATTATAATTGTTACATAAACAGAGAGGCAGATCCTTACACTGCCTAACCAGTATACCTGTTAACTTCACAGATACTTGGTAATCTCAGACTACAGCTTTGCTACTGTGCCATTCATCTAGCTGTGCTATATGTATTTTTATAGGATGGAGGTTCCTTTTATCTTTAGAAGAGTCAAGAACATATTAGGGAAAATTTCATTCTTGTTCAAGTCATTCCGTCATGTATAAATCATAACTACTTTAATGCTAATTTATTCTAAAGTGTTTTTGTAATGCATATGTGACAAAATGTCAACTATCGTGGAGACAAATATGAACTTTTGCTTTGTGAAATTATACTTTCCATTATTGCCCTGAACCTCTGCAGTACCTTTTCTGATGGAAAAGTCCTGTTTCTATTCAAGTATAAGTTTCGTTTATCTTCACACCTGCCTTATTCTGTGTCAGGGAGAAGTTTTTCTATGATAATGGACTAAATGCCATTAACTTTTCTTTTTTACACATTAACCATGGGAGTTACCTGTTCTGACAATAATACAGAAATGACAACCAAGTGCCTTTTCTTTTTTTAATTAACATTTCAGACTTTTCTTATCATCATTTAGTGAGTGTTGTTTTCATTTTGAACCATATGTGAATCACCCCCTTTCAGGAAATCTCGTATTGGTTCCACACTGCTCATTAAATATAATGAGGTATCCCTTATACACAAACAACCAAATATGCTCCGACTGACTGCATCTGTCAAACAGCATTGCAAATATGGGCTTAAGGAAAAATACAACAGCTGACCTTATGCCTCTGTCTTTACTAGGATACACTAACACATCACTTATCACCATTAAAAATACCCTTCTCCCCATCTCCACCGTGCTTACACTGGTTGCAAAGCAAACAAAACCAGACTGCTTTTACAACATGCCAGAAAAAAATTCAAAATTGTTAAAGATGTCCCAAAACCTTCAGCACCTTAAGTAAATGTAGCATAAATAAGGAAAGCACTTCCTGATGCAATTGCCAAAGCATATGAGCCTTAAGAATAGTGTCCTATAAAAAAAATTTACCTTGAAAACAGGTTTTTTTGGCTTTGGTTTTCTTTTTGCTTTTAATGAAAGCATCTCCCATTGGGTTAGATACCAAACTGATATTGAAATTAGTACTAGACACATAGTGGAGTTCTGAAACAACTAAAAACTTTCACAAATCTGATCCTTTTGAGACTTAACCAAAGCCACATGGAAAATTCCTTGCACAGCATGGACACAAAGCCTTAACTTCTTACTCTTAATATTCCTACTGAGTCCACTGAGTGGACTCCTTTATTTACTTCTATTAGAGGAACTCAAAATGTGAGAGCTTCCCTTTAACCCCCAGCAAGCTTCACACACACTGAAAACATCCTGATCTCCAGAGTGAGAAGGAGAAAGAACACACAGAACACATATCTCAATTCTAGGGAACGATAAATGAATCAAAGATGAAACTTTTTTGGTGGGGCAGTAACCTATATAAAGCCACAAAATCTGTGGATCAGTAGCAGACAATTGACAACTCCAAACATGGAATAACACAAGCAGCCATGAACAAGCTGTTCCATGTTTCACTTCTGGGATACAAGGACAATTTCTAATAACGAAATGTATTTCTTATGCAAAACAAACCCTTTAAATAAATAGCAGAAGTTGTCCTACCTTGGAAAAACAGCTTTCTATGCCTTGCTGCAGGGCAACCAGCTATAAGTATAGGGAAGAAAACTAACACATTTTATATCCATGTTCTGGATTGCTCAAGTGCTATGGAATTCATTGCATTATAACAGTGCTGCACAAAAGCAATTTCATGATACCCTAAAGCAATAATACTGTAAGTTAAAGTCATGTATGCTGTTTAATAGATATAGTGGCTGCAGTCCCAGTCCCATGTCTGAATGGATGCATAAAATGCACTTCTTCCTACCTCCTACAAGGCTCCAAGCTGTGATTACAATTAAAACCTTCTCAGTCCTACTCCCCAACCATTTTTTAAAGGTCTATTGCCACATATTCCTTGTTATCCCTCAACTTCATCATCATCTTCATTCCCTCAACAAAACAACCCCTCATCTAATTCTAAACAATTATTATTTACCTTGCTATTCTTTTCTAAATTCTGCACGATCCTTCTGTTCTTCCTGTGCACCTCCTGCATTCTCAAGTAACACCTCACTTGCTCTTGGCTCCAGGTCTCAGTGTAATTCTGCAAGTCCTGTTTTTCTTTGTAAAACATTCATTTCTTAACATTTATTTTGAATTTGTTTCTCTTGAACACTGATGCTACAATTCAACCCAAACAGAAGTCATCTCAAATTTGCATTTTTTTTTTCCAGAAATACCTTTTTTTTTTTTTTTTTAAATATGTTTATGCTTTTTTTTTGAGCAACATCTGTCTTGGCATTACCACTCCAAAGCTTCCCTATTTCACCCATCTTTATCAGATAACCTATTCCATTCCCCCACCAAAAGCACAGCCAGTGTCAAAATTTCTGAAATCCTGGTAGATTTAGGAACACTTCTGGTACAGGTGCTTCAACTCATTCAAGACAAGAAAAGTAACAGCAGCTCCTCACAATGCCATATTTTAACCCCTGGCTTTCTCATTAGAAGCTAACATGACATTCATGAAGTACTGCAGCAAATAGATTTGTATATGCCACAGATCTGTCTACAACTGGTGAAATCCCACCTTAACACATTCAGGACCCTGTTCTCTCCTCCCCTGCCATTTTCCCAATGCACAGCCACCCAAGCCAATTCAAGGAATCTATAAATTCTGTCAAATCACAACAGTGACATTTTAAACTCAGTGTGCATGGTGTAAGCAGCAATTCAAGGAGGAGGAGAGCAGAAAGAGAAGGCCCTTGTTAAGCTACCAGCAGACCCATGGATTCCAAAGCTTCCAGGTCATTGTTTCTCACTTTAAATAAAAGCAGATCTTTATTTAAAATGAGAAGTAACTCATGTCATGTTGGACAGATACACACATTAAATGTTATCCATTCCTTCTCTCACAATATATCACTCATCCTGACTGTCCAGAAAAATATCTTATTTTCCCATGCCATAAAATTCACAGAGCTGGGGGCAGGGGGGGGGGGGAGGAACAAGGAATTCAGCCTTTGGCCTGAGATTTCACAAAACTCAGTTTAAAAAAAAAAAAAAACCAAACAAAAAAAAAACAACAACAACGCAGACACTCACTGTATGTCCTACAACCCTACCCTGTACATTTTGGCAACCTGAGCTGCGCATGTGCAGCCAGTTGGGCACACCCAGATGAATCATACTCTGCACAGCACACATTACATATAGGAGACCTGGTCATGGGTGTTGCAAAGAAGTTGCCAGTTACCTCATGCTGAAAAACAAGACCCCTTTTATTGAGACTCTGAGAAGTCTGTTTCTTGCTGCAGTAAATCAAGGACAGTTAACTGGGAGGGAGTTTCAATACTTTTCTTTCCATTAGTACTGGTACACCCTTGCACGTAATGTAATGTTGCAGTCACGTGCCTGCACCACTTCCTTCCTCCTTTCCATTAGATCAGAGCTGTTTTGACACCTAGCAAAAACAATATGTTACATAAGACTGCAGAGCAGGAATGCATTATATTTAGATCATAGATCTGCACAACAAACATCTGGATATATACTATTAGACTTGACCATACATAGTGCTCTACAGCGCTGGCATTCTTGTGCTTTCCCATACAGGAGCTGCCAGACTGACAAATGAAGTGGTAGTCTGTGATGAAGACAAAATGCCCACTTAGATCTAGGCTATGGCAAAACTCCTCATTCACCAAGCTAGATTTGAAATTTGGTCGAAAGAGCTGAAATGTTAGTGCATTAATCCACTTCACCGCTTGGTCCAGCTACTCAGAACAAATTAATTAACAGGCATTAACTGAGTCCAAAGAGCTGAAATCATAGTGTATTAATCCATTTCACAACTTGGGCTGTCTTTTCACTCTTCAATACAGACAAATTAACTGACAGTAACTGCCTGATAGCAGAAGCTTAATTCTATTCTGTGATACAAATAAAAAGACGGTGTTGTACTGTCTTGTGAACAGCTTCTTATTACTGAGTAGTACTCAACTTTGTACTGGACTTTGACTGCATTTGTCAAAGATGAAAATACAAGACCTGAACATGCCCTGTGTTATTTGTTCCCACATAGTGACCCAATTAAATTCACAGGACAATGCCCCATTAGTTCTAAACCTTTCATTAGTCTGGACATTCTTAAAGACCCACATAGTATTACTGAAGAAGAGAGTATTCAGGTGAAGTTCTGAGTGAGATGAGAGGTATCTAAAAATTCACATGGCAATAAAACAACTTTTTAAAAAGTATGACTATCAAGACAAAAAAAAAAAAAGTCATTCACTCAAATTTTACTTCTAGATCTAACTTCTGTAGAACTTGTAAAATACACTAGTTAGAAATAGCAACATTGTTTTGCTTTTGCCATATCCATTTTGGGGTGGGAAATCAAAGCTCAGCTTTTTTGCGGAACATTTCCAAAAGAAAAGTGAAACATGCAAGATGGAGACCCAGACATAGGGTTGGAGATCTCAGTGGATTCTCACATTTCTCCTTAATCACATGCTGGCAATTAAGTCTAATTCAGGAAATTCAAAGAGTGTACCTGTCAGGAATCAGGAGCAAATTAATTGCTATACTGGAACAGATCAATGATTCATGAGCAGTAACATCAAGCTGCTAGCAATATTAATTGCCACATACTTCAGGAAATAGAGCCTAAAATGGCAGGAGTTATAGTTTACAATAGTTTGAAGGGGTTTTTTTTCCTGGATTATAACTGCTGAAACTAAAGCCGAGTACAGCTTTACAATACATGAAATGTGACACTGATAGTTCAATACTGTATACCATTAAAATTCATATGTTTGGATCTGAGCATTTTGCCCTAACAACCTGCAGCCATAGTAGCATAGAAATATTTGTATTCCCTACTTCACACCTGTTGACTTTTAACTGAGTGTCTCCATGGGATGAGAACAGTCACCACCTACACAAACACCAAGTAAAGAGGTTTTATTAAAGTTTCCTGGCCAAGAGAAGACAGATCCAACCTTACTCCCAGCCTGCATCCCATCTGTTCGGCAACTCCACTGCTACTCCTACAGCCTTGTTTTTGTAACACTGGCCATGGGCTACCTACTCCGGGTTTCCGGTCAGTGGGAAGCAGCATCCGAGATTAATAAAAAGAAATAATAGTCTCAAAACTGTCAGAGCAGGGTTGGAGCACTCCATAGCTCCTTACTGACTACAATGGAGTGACTGAAGCGGGACAGATAGTCCAGTGGTCAAAGCATTCACAGGGGATAGAGAAGATACAGACTCCTTATAGTTCTAATGTAATTGCCTCCAGAGACTTTCCAGCAAACCACATTATTTTAGCACTTACACCCCACAGATCTAAAAAGTCTACTCACGTCTCTTGATTTCTAATCCAGTGTCTTTCTGAGAAAGAAGTAATGCGTTCAAATGCATTCAAAAACCTGAGCTCCAACCAAAACAGAGTATCATCCACCCCTTAGTTTCCACTTTACTTTTTTGTTCGTATTTCATATTTGTTCAGTTCTGACAGATGAGTTTTATTTTTATCTATACGCATTGTCTTGCTCCCAAAGTCACTGAAGTCATTAAAGTCAGACCTGGGATGTCTGCTGCCTTTACTGACACATTAGAATTTAAACAGGAGAATCCTAGAATTAAAAACCTGAGTTCTCACAGCTTGAGCTAAATCAGCAAAATCTCTCTTCTGCTCATAATTATCCATCATGCAGCTAGCCCCAGAAGAATCTCGACTGGACTGTATTTAAATGGCATTATGAATTCAAAAGATGAATTCTTCAATTCTCGTGGCACATGCCAAGTACAAATGTTCTGCTTCAAAATGTGACCAAAGACCCATTGCGTATATCAGATTATTCACAGCATGTTGCTTCTATGAAATGCAGAATTTCCAAGGAATATAAGAAAATTAATTCTACTCTGCGTTATTCAACTTTCTTTGTATCTGAATGTAGCACTGCAACAAAATCGACCTATCAGCTTAGTGCTTAAGGTTCTGGTTGCTATTGCCTGACCGTTTCAGAGTGAAGCACTGTATCAGTTTCTTAGCTTAAAATAGCTTTATTTTGCTGAATTTATCTCATAGAGACAGGTTAATAAATTGCAGCATTCATAATTTGATACATTTTTGGCTCTGTTTCAGTTTACAAACTGTCCATTAACAGACCTTGAAATCTGTGAACAAATACATTATCTACCATTATAAGCAAGTTTCTCAGATGAGTAATTTTTGATCTTCAGATTGCTCAGGCAGTTGCTTAGAAACATTTGTCTGTATTAGTTACACAAGTCATGTGGTATTATTTTTCTTTTCAGATTGGATGGCTTCTGTGAATAAGCAACAGAGCATGAAATGCAAATTTCATGATATAAAATTCAAAACTTGCTTTTAGCAAGGATTTGATTTATTACATTTACAGCACAAGATGAAAACAAAAAGGTTATCTCTGTAATCTGAATGACTTGACAGGGTAAGTAATGCCTGTGCCACTTGGAGAACTAGTGGCATAAATTGCAAAATCAAACAACAACAACAACAAAAAAAAAAAAAAGGAATTGCATGGAATCAGTGGAGACTGTGGCCTAGGGAGCTTATTTGGCTGAAAAGATCATTCACAGAAACATGAAGATGATAAATAAGATGGAAGTTTGGAATAATCTTGCTACAGAATGAAATGGAACCTGTGCAATAATTCATTTTACTAGTTGTCTAGACAGAAATTATGGGTTTCTTTTCTACTGATAAGTACTTTGCAGGGATTAGTACTTTCTTAGATTAAAGCATAGGTAGTTAGGTCAGAAAAAAATCATAGAGATTCAAGTAAATTATTATTTGCCTTTTTCAAAGTTTTGAGCAAGCAAAGAAAGAGAAGCAAGTAGTCTTGTTGATATTGATAGTAACAACCATGTCTCATTCAATAATTTTGAAGAAGTATTCACTAGTATTTCATTGTAGATTATATAGAAATACAGTAGAATCTTTTTTCTGCTGATGCTATCAGTATGAGAAACACTGAAATGCACACCTTTTTGCTTCTTTTGAATTTGTAAAAGAATGACTTGAATTTGCCTAAGTGTTTCTCAACTGACAGTAGTGATCTTTCTTCTCTATTGGATGCAATAATTTATAGCAGCAAAATCATTGGCTCAAAATTAAACATAGAATTTTACTAGCAGAGGGTACTTTCAGTTGAAGAGAACCAAATATGGTAAAACTATGTTGCTGAGCATGCTCTCAGACTATGATCCAGGCTACTTCTACAAACTGTAAAGCCTACATTCAAAATATAGCCAAAGTCATGACGACCAAACCAAACAAACCCTGAAGGAGGAAATACTGTTAAAACAATGGAGAGAAACTTAAAAAACAAAACAAAACAAAGCACAGTACTTTTTTTCCCCCCAGTAAATATTTAAATCCAGGCTGCAAGGACTGATCAACAATAAAACCATTTGCAAAGACGAAAATATATCTGACTTTTTGCTGAATTGTAATGTCACATTGGAATATAAAGGTATTGGGTCTGATTTTCAGTGACACTTGTGATAGCCAACAGAGATGCATCTCATCCCACTACTAATTAGGTAAAGTCTCTAACTTCCCTGGTACTCCCTTTTCAAGTCAGCAGCAATGCTAGAAACTAGTGCCAGTGGGTCCCAAATGACAGCAAGTGTGCCTAGCAGCTGAAGCCTGACTTCAGTGCAAAATATTTGTGCCACCTATGATTTAAAACAGGCTTAGTTTTCGGTGGACTATGACTAACCCATGATTAAGATAAAATCCTTCTGCTAGCAGAAACAGCATTGAGCGAATGTGAAATATGTATGCACAGTCCTTGCTTACTGTTTAACAGCCTATCTCATAAATCCTAGTAAAGGCATTCCACAAAACCAGCCAGAAGTAGTGTCACACTCTGAGTACTTCTTTCAATATTCAGTCAAATGCCAAAGTGTTATGAATGAAGTATTAAAACACTGAATATGAATTTGATTTTAAAAAAGGGTATAAATTTTTATTTTTTAGCAAAACCAAAGTCTTCAATAACCCCGAATTTCTTCACTGCATACTTTCAATGTTTGTATAAAAACTTACACATTTCTTAAATACCAAAGGAACACTTTTTTTCCTCCGTCTTTTCTCTATCGTGCATCTCAGTCAGATTGTGCTCATACACTTTAAATACTATGTAACTCCCTTCATAGCTGCATACAGAAACTTGGTTTAAGGAATATGAACTTATAAATTGCCAACCTTTGCCTGTCTTTTAAATAAGGCAGGAAAAAAAAAACCCACCAACATCCTGAGCTAAGATTAAAAGCTGCATTCATATTAAAGAATGGTGTCTTTTTACCATTGAAACTGAAGCTGTAGATTTTTCTGTGCTGATAAAGTACTACAGTGGGCAAAGAACTTTCTCATAATGAACACTGCTGTAAAACAATTTATCTACAAGAAAGGAAACAAGTTTGCATAATCCATTTATGGTTGATTCAGCTTTAGAGGAATTTGTTATATAAATATATCTTGCCCCGGGGATTTTTTTTGCCAAAATAACTAATGAAAGTGTTTGAGCAACTTAACACTGATAATTAATAGGATTTTGCAGTATCGCAATGGACAACGACATCTTCCCGTGTACATTAACCATTTCACAAGTGAAAAGAAAAAACTTATAGACTCCAAGAGCCAATACATCAGAAAGTGGAAAATGAGTTAGCACTTGCAAAAATGTTAAGTAGGTGACGTGTTTTAAATGATCATCAAAAGGTTTTTTTATAGTACTTTCTAAAAAAAACATTCCATAGCTCAGTAATTATCACTTTAAAAATCTTAATTAATAGTTCATCAATTGTTCAACTGACATTTCTAATATTCTGCTATCATGCTGGAATGTTTCACTAAACATAATCAAGAACCATTATGTTGTTATATACTTAGCTAGCAATCACAAGTTATGTTTTAAGTTTAGGTGTCAATACTAAATCATCAAGAAGGATTACCACAGGTAAGTCTCTCACAATCTCATCAATAATGCCTTGCCAACTACAATTCTGTAGAGACTTAAAATTTACAGTGAACCTTACCTGCTTTTGTGGTCACATAATTATTTTTATTATGCTTTGTGGCAATGTTGGCTGCCAGAAAAGGTTGTCCTAAAATCCCAGTGTGACAAAAATCAATTTTCAGATGCAAATGAGGGTGCCATAGGTGACATTTTTCATACCCAATAAATTGCCTGTCTGTGGCTTTGAACTAATGGACACATAAACAAGAGAGACTGGTGCCAAGGTATTGCATTATAATCTTAGCAAAGTTTTATGACACTCAGCTACAAGCTGCAAAGAGAAACTAAAACAGAGGGAGGGGGCATGAACAATTTGAGGAAACCTTTAAGAACAGATTTAGCTATTTTTTTTCTTTTTTTACATTCTTTTCTTTTATTTTTTTCTGTGCTCCAATCTCTGATCTATCTACTTCCCCCCCCCCTTTTTTTGTTAATTTCAGTGCTCTTCATGACCCCTTCTGTCTGCCACTTCTACCTCGTTATTATTCTCCACCTCTCCTCTTTGTCCCTTAAATGTCTTCCCAGTTTCTCTCCTAGAAAATTTGTACAAACAGGATTCCTTCCTGTTAGTATTTTTTAATTCTAGCAACATGGTTCCCATTTATTTCCACCTCCTTGAGGTGATAGGCATTCCCTGGCAGTGAAATTATTCAAAGCCACCTCTCTGTAGCTGACTCTGCAAAACCAGTGTGAAGAGCCACTAAGGAAGACCTCAAAACTTTGGCATGTACTTCCAAAGCAAGATGTCCAGAGGACAGCATGGAAACACAATTTATCAATGCTATTAGGAATCTTTACAGCAGTTAAGTACAGGGAAGACCTCAGATTAAAGCTGCTGATCTGAACATCTGGGTAATGAAGCAGAACTAGCAGGCAGGCATCTCGGTAATGTCTCACCAACATCTCAAGAAGCCATGTCCCTCCTCAGGCCCTGGGTCCACATAAGACTTCAGTTGAAGTCTGCAAAGTCAGACTGCTTTGTTTACTACACAGATACAGGGATTTCAAACAGATCACTCTCAGACAGGTCTCTTTTCTTTTTTTTCCCCTTGCTTTTTCTCTGAATCACAAGCACTTCAAATTTTTTATTAAATAATGAAGGGATATAGATTAGTTCTGAGTTACTAAATCTGTGCACTTACACCACAACTACATTTAAACTTCCTGAGAAAATACGAGAAATATACTGGAAATAGCATTACCTTTAAAAACAACAAAGATTTTAAGTGACCCCACTGCTCATGTCAGATATGGCTACACTTCAAAAACATGAGGAGGTCTGCATTTGCACAAAACAAATAGCAGGGTTTTTATAGGCTTGCCTGAAGCTTATCTTGAATAACCACAAACTTCTCGAGCCTGTAAATTTAGGTTAGAAGTCCTGAGAGATATTTACACTTGTAATACAAATAGAAACATGATAAAACCAATATTTTTATGCTATGTTGATAGTATTGTTTCCAACTATAGCTAAAATGAAAGATATGATTACATAATAGCTTTTCAAACCCCTTCAAAAGATTTAAGTAAAGTTCAAATCTTAAGCTTTTGAAACTTTAATCTTGAAATAAAGATCAATCTTTTTGTTATTTCACCTTTTTCTCACATTAGGAAAATATGAACAGTACTAAAATGACAAAGAAATGAATCCTGCATCAGACTTATCCCCATGCATATCCAGTTGCAAGACTGGGATAATAATTTGGGAAAAAAATTTAAAACACACCCTTTTCAACCTTTCATCTTGGCATCCTCAATAAATAATAGAATCTCTGCTGGTGCTCCTTAGTTGTGTTTTGAGGTAGGAGGGAGAAAAAGGTATTTTCTTCTGCTGCACAGCTAGCTCCCTCCTGAAAAATCAGAGCTCGCTCTAAAGTCAGTAAACCTTGACTTTGCCTGTCAGCATCATCAGCACGACAGGGAAGCAGAATAGGCTTCTAATACTGTGCAGGCATAACTTTGAAAATACATTTTTAAACTTCTGTTTATGCCACTTGTCTGGTTGGCCAAATACTACTAGTGTATTCCTCAGAGGCAACAGTTTATTCCCATTGCCAGAGCAACGCCTGGCAAGGCGTGCACATGGAATTCAGGGCAGTGTGCCACAACCATCTCCACCCTGTTTTTCTGAAAAGAGGAATCATGATGGAAAGTATGAAACATACTGTTCCCTGCCTTTTAAGGTTACCACAGAAATTTACTTCGCAAGCTAGCTAATACATACAGCTTTTCTTTCTTCCATCACTCCATTTCTGCATGGTCTTGTAACCCATGCAAACATTTGGAAAGCAAGTCTTTAATTCCAAAAGCCCACAAGTTACTTTGGTGGCCAAATTCCCTGATCAGATTAACTATCTGTATCACTGCTGGTAATCTACACCACAGAAGAGTACCGTGGTCTGTTCATCCTCTACAAGCATAGCAAGTACTACAGGCTTGCACACACTATAGATTGGCATGGGTTAATGTAGAGCTCAATTTTACTCTGTTTTACAGTTCTTCCTTTCTGGAACCAGCTTCAAATTGTATGGACAAAAAAAACCTACCCATAAGACTAAGAAAGAGACCCTAGGATTTTCAGCTTTTTCTGATGCTGAACTGGATTTGACCAGATCAGAACTCCCAGCAGCAGAAGATACCAGCCAAAAGATCAATTACAACAGATTCACCAGTTTATCTGTCTTAAACAGCAAAACAGAAATTGGAATTATATATATATAAATATATATATAAAAATAAAAATAACCCATCCAAAACACAAAGGAAAAACTTCCCAGATGCCAGATATATTCATTGACAGTATACGAGGACCAAAAGATTAACAAACAACTTTAGTGAAAAATTTGCTGAGAGGTAGTTCTACAGTTCTGATCTCTGCTACTACTGTCTAAAGCTATTAATTTATACAAGAAGTTAATTTAAAAATAGAAGATATAATGCAGCATAGTTTTATGAACCCTTACTAAATGTAGAGCCCTAGGGCTCAGTGTACTTTCATTTTAAGTAATTGTATGCCACATGTAAATATTAAAGACTTAAATATACTGGGATAAATGAATTTAGACTTGCTAAAAGGTTTCTATAAATAGCCCAATATTATGTCACTTCTCCAGATAGTCTGCTTTGTTGACAGTTATTATAAGAACAGAGCATTCCGGTTTCCCTGTAGTGAACATGAAACAGTCACCTAAGGAAAACCTTTCATAATTAGAACAAGGCAGGTACTAAACCTATCCCTTGGCTTATCTATGTATTTGTAGCTGGAGTTCATTAACTTGTCAGCATTGATTCCTTTCGAATAGGAAAGCGAAATGAAAAAATGACATGCAAATCAGTATCAACTGTTAACTCACGTTCTCATTTAGCACAGCGTCAGTTATGAAATATTGAGAATTAAAAAGAAACTTTCTGGTGGAAAAACATGCTTAGTATGCCATTTTTTTAACAACAGAATTACTACAGTGAATTAAGCTAGTTGTCCCATGATGAAAGTTAGAGCATGTTAGAAGTTAAAGAAAATCTTCTAAACCCTATTTTTATTTTCAGGTATTTTTAAAAACTATAGTAAGCTTAATAACTGCAAAAAGCATTTAAGAATATATAATTCATGCTCATTAGGTGGCACAAAAGCTGTGTGGCACATCCATATCTATCTAGAGACATCTTCTAAAAGGACTTCCCCATAACTCAGCATTGCACAAGTCCACAGACATCATTTTGGAAAATACATTTCACACATGTGAATCGCACTATTATCAGAAAGGACTACAAATTATTCTTCATGGACATGTGAAATGATAATAATGGAGTGTCAAAGGCCAGAGGAAATTTGTTGGAGATGAGCAGAAGGTAAAGACAAAGATTTGTTTGTATATCCTGATAGATGCTGAATTGCTTATTACCTTTCTAGAGAGAAACAAAGTCAGCAAGCTCTACCTAGTAAACTGCAGGCCACATCAAGACCTCCAAGACGCCACTGCGCGTGCCCCCTGAAGTTGAACTCAGTTGTAACCCACCAAGCAGATGACTTGGAATAGAGTTAAATCAAACAACCAAGCGTAACAGTCTTAATTTCAAAATTGCTAGGTCTCCACCAGCAAAAGGTAAAAGGTCCCTATTACCCTGTATCTGAATACCTTACCTTTAGTATACTTATCAAGCATCTCCATTTTATACACAGAAATCTGAGGCGGAGAGGTATTAAAGCGAAGATTGTCAGCATTATAATACTTTGTCCTTTTGTCCAGCCTCTGTTTTGTCTGGAAGCTCTTTAGGCGGATACTGTCTTTTCTATATGTATGAACAAGGTCTCAAAAGCCACAATCTTTGTCAGTACTTCTATACTACTACAGTAAAATGAAGGAGAAATAATGCAAATGCAGAATGTTTTTGCTCTCCCCCTTGATTCTCCTAAACACATACCCTTACACTGGAAACCAGTCTTACCTTCCTATTGTCTAGAGTCAAGATTAATTTCTCTCACCTTATTTTCTTATTTTATAGTTTTAAAGACCGAATCTCAATCAAATCACTTATCTAATTCACAATTGTTCTGAAACACATTTTCAATTAATAAAATGATCCTAAATACAGCCTAATGCACTGAGTGCCAACTAAAAGAAAAGACACGATAATTACCAGCAGTGACAAGGAATTGGGAAAGCCATTAAACAAACCCAAAACTTCTCCCCCGGCCAACCCTCTAACTATCCCATATTTTTGTACCACTAGAAGATACAGTAATTATGTCCCTCAAGTAAATTAGCTACTTTTCTGTTTAGTGGACAAATATTAAAGGAACTCTTTCCCTTTTATACTTCTAACATATTTCCCATATTTTTCCTCTAATTGAATTAAATATGACATGTTAAAGCAGGAAACAGTCCATTTGGGACACAGATGATTGAACTTTTCTGGCAGATGTTAAATTTATTAAACATAGGACTGAACAGAATCTGCCTTATGGTATTTACAAATTTGAGATATAATTTTAAAGTAATTATAGTCAATACACAAAATCTGGGATTAAAAGCCACTGCATAAGTGTGAAACTTCTGAGATCCTCTAAAGAGCTACTTGATCAAAAAAGCATTAATTCTGCAGTGATTCAGCTGAAGACACAAATGACATTAAAAATAACTGAAGAATTTTTTTTTTCCCCTGTTTTACAGACACAAAATATAATTGGGATACTGCAACTGCCCACTAACATTATGCACAATTAATATTATATATATCAACTTGATGCTAATAGTATCCAATAGAAAGGACTATACCATATGATAGTCTCACTAATACATTCAGTTTTCCTGGCAATTAAACAACATGGAAGCACTAACAATTAACATCAAGGTCACCCTCAAATAAATTTTTATTTGGACACTCCTCACAGCAGATTTATGAGTAGATTCAAAGCTCATTAAAGTGAGTGGAACGACTCCTGTTGACTTAATGGAGATTGTATTTGGTGTACTGCTTTCTGTGTTTTCCTATGACAGATTAATTACACGGTTTTCTGAATAATCATGCCTAAAATCAACCCTGTAACTTAAAGCTTCAAGCCTTCCCTCACATATACATGTAACTGTCAGCAATGAGTTTGAGTGTTATAGATATGAGCCAAATTCAGAGCCAAATCTTCCCCAACTTTGACTTTTAATCTTTAAACTGAAGTCTTAACATCCCCTCCCCTTAATTCCTCCTTAATTCCTGATTTGAGGGTCAATATAAAGCATGACATGCTATTCTGACTTTAATGACCACATCAGCTTCAAAAGGATGGCTGTTGGGAGTTGGGGGGAAAGAGAGCAAGCCACATAAGGACAACAAAATACAGCAGCACAGAGAAAATAAAGTTGTCTGCAGATAAAGTCAGAAAGATACTTAACCTGCCCTGCACAGCTACATAAGCGATAAGGACACACAATTTGTACTATCCATAGTTCTTTTGACGTAGATGGGAGAAATCTTTCCCCTACACTAATTCGCATGGCAATAGAATAACCAAAAAGGACAAGAAATGGGTAGAACTTTGCATCATAGTAAGTTGATCACACAGAAGAGTTGACAATTTTTCCCTTGACCTGCTACTGAAACAATTCACCTCTGTTGAATACCAGAAGAGGGGCAAACAAATAAAAATTGCTCAGGATCAGATTGCAGGCATTATTGAAACAGAGTGGATGGAACAACCAATTGTATTAATTTTAAGATTATGATTTTAATTAAGTAGCAGGAATATGACTTTTTTGAAAAAATATCACATATTGTTCCTCTTTTTTATTGAAGAAACCCAACCTATACATATTCCTATATTTTCTCAACACAAAACTACAAGGCATGCATTGAAAAGAACACATTTGAAAGTCTCTCTTGCAAGATATCCCACACTAATATATTAGTAATGTTTCTACAGACATAGCTGGATATTAAATACATGTGAACAGTTCCAATGAACCTCTCAGTATGGAGGTTCAGTTTTAGATATAATTAACGACAGTAAATGAATGAGTCTATAACTGATGACTGTTGACTGAGCCAATACCAAAACAAATAACGAAATCCCCATTTCCTAAATCAGGAATTCAGTCTAAGTGTTTTTATTTCTAGCGGGCAATTCTGCTGCAAAGGGCTGGTAGGATTAACGCATACTAAATCAAATACAGACTACTAGTGTAATAATCACCTTAATCTAAGGCACGAGTTTATGGTTTGCAGCAAGAACAGCAATAAGAACAGAAGATTTAGTCTGAATATTCTTGTTGCCAGATGCTGCCATGCTGGAGCACAATGACTGAGTACACCTGGTCCTGCCAGGCGTTTTGTCTACCAACATATTCTTTCAGCAGTCATGAATTTCCTATCAAACAGAAGTGGCTGACTTTTTATTTCATCTTCAGGGAAAAGAAAAAAAAGTCACAGGTATGAAAATATTCTTCCTGTGCAGAGAAGAAACTGCAAAGTGTAGTATTTGTCAGTCAATCAGGAATTTTGAATTTACTGCAATTCTTGTTTCTGAGTTCAACAATATCCAAATCAAAATGATGTGCCTCGTGAGAGCACTCAAGTGCCCTATTTCATAGGGGCTGACATGCTATTTTATCACCACACTGCTGTGCTTGAAGGAAACCCTCTGCATTTTGATATAGCTTTTTAAACAATTAGTAGTGCAAACATGATCAGCTTTCTTACTAGCATTTTTGACCTCCCCAAAAATGAAAAGTCAGGTGATACTAATGTGTGCTAATGTCAGTGCATGTATAAAGTTTTCAACACCTCCTACGATAGTCCAGTACTTCACAGGATCATACCCTTGAAATCCCTGTACAAAAAATTTCTGTGACAATATCTGAGCATGAAAGTTTGGTACAGTCTTCCAGATTTTAAAAAACTTGTACTGTCACCTTTCTTCCAGGTGATTAGAGAATAAATCTTTTTACAGTATTGAACACTGCTATGCTGTATAAAAAGCCAGAGAGGGGAAAAAAAAAAAACCCACAAACATTCAATATATTAACATACAGCATCAAATGGGATCTAGAAGAATCTAAAAAAAAACAAATTGGATTTTCTTTTTTTTTTAATAGCTTGTAGATTATCATCAAGTCTGCAAAACATCTAAATCTTCATCTGATGGATATATTTTGCATGCTTGTTCTAGTAACTCTGAAAAGACATTGGGCATCAGGAGGATATGAAAATTCTTAACTCTGTGTTGTTTCTTATTAACAAAGTTCTTAAAGTTCCAGAAAATCTTGTCATTTATACTCATACGATATGCTTTGTCTGAATACAAAGTTCACAAACACACAAAAAACAAAGACTCCAAATTTCCGTTTGTGAATACACAAGTCACATCACAACATGTTTGACAGAGGCCATTTAAACAAACAAACAAACAAAAAAAACCCACTACAATTCATCCATACTGCCTTGACATTAAATGTAGAACAGGCTGCTTGGCTACATAAAATATTCAGTAGTTCTCCAGTGTGATTATTACCATTATAGAGAGAAATGTACTTTAAATAAAGTTAAGCATTTAACCCATTTCTGATTGATGATGCAAAAAAGGACCCTCTTAAGCAGTAGAAGCTACAGTATTGTACTAAGATCATACAATTTAGTCCACAAGAAGGCTGGTACACCAAGAGCTAGATCCAGCTCTCATTTTAAAAGGATTATAGTCTATTCCTTATCTTAAAAAGCTGCATATACTAGATTCATGATTCATTTATCTCAAAACCACATGGTAATTCTAGAGATAGCAAAGAAATGAAAGACAAAAGTATTTAAAGACAATTTCCTGCTGAGTTCAAATATATGCCAAATGGTTCAACAAGTATTGAACACCATCAACCACAAGGGTGTTTGCTGACTTGCAGGTAAATAAAGTGTATCTGTTCATAGTAGTTTGAACAGTTGCTGACTAAATGACTTTGTGTTGCTAGAACTTGAATCAAACCAATTACCAGAACAATTACTAAAAATATTTTAATAAATCTATTCTTACTCACCGGGAAACTTTTTGTTTACTGCTACACACCAAACTGCAGTCATAGTGAGGTTGTTAAGAAACTAGATGCAAAATTCAGTCTCTCCTTTCCTACTAGTACATCTGTTTGCCAGTTACCTTAAACAAGCTTCTATCTTTTCCATGGTAATGAAGGACACTGAGGAATTTTAGCGGTGCCAAAACTATTAGCAGCAGCTAATTACCGTACATAGCAGGACTACTGGCCAGTTCAAATCGACCTGCTGCCCCTCCACTCTCTTCCTGTGTAATCACTACCTCTAGGTGCCCTCTCAGTAAAAAGGGGAGATAGATAACCAACTAGTAAAACTATTTTTTCTAAGATGGATCAACTGCTTAATGCAAAGGTTATTCAGTTTGATTTGGTGTTGAAATAAGTAGTGAGGAGCTGGATGATTAATAACTCCAACATGACTGTAAATGTTAGCAGAGTTGTTTATTATGGAGATACCAAATTATATTAAGCTTTAACTCTGTCATTCTTATGCTGAATATTTCTTCAACTTGCCTATTTCCTCTAGGTACTTAAGAAAACTAGCTGTAAAATAAGACGCAAAGGAATGTTCTTAAAAGCAACAGAATTGGTATGATCAACAAATAAGGAATTTTAGGTCCAGAAGGAGCCATCTGTCCTTGCAGTGGCAGAATCAATTCTTGGGGGAGGACAAATGTAGATTTTTATCCTGTGATGCTCCATTAAATGCTTAAGATGTGTGCTGAGATAGGTGTTACTGTAATAACCATAATAAATGTTCCTTCAGGTTTGTGAAAACCAGCATGGAACTATTGGGGCAATCATTAGGGATGATTATTGATGTCTCTGATGGAGAGAAATGACTAAACTCTTACTCAGGAAATCATCTTTTCATGTGAATAATTTCTCCTATTACAGCTCTCTCTCAAATCCACCCTGTTTCTGGAAGCTGATGGAAAAAGCTTATAGTGGGAAAACATGAGCAATATTTTGTGTTTCTGACACAAAAAAGAACCTTGAGTTTAGTTCCGAACACAACTTAGTTTGCTCTCCTCCTGGAATTGTTTCTGTTCCTTAATAAATCTGAGGTATCGCTGGTGAAACCATGGTAGTTGTCATACACCGACTGCACCATTCCTGCATGCCAGATGAGAGAACAACCATGGAAGAAATGGACAATTTTTCTTCTGTACTAGAAGTCTCACAGGTTCTTCTGGTTTCTGTAACATCTCTTGTTCATTATGGATTTGAGGACATTAAGGATGTCATGGCAATTTTAATATCATATAGAAATCACCAAGTCTTTTTCCCAACCGCCTTATTTAAAAAATATCACTTCATTCCTATCCTGATGTGAAAAAGTATTATGAAATAAATATCAACAATAAAGATATCTATGCAAATACCTCTTTTTACAGATGTGTATATATATAGACATGCACACACATATATTCTTTCTCTGTGTACTTAATAGTTACACTTTAAGGATCTTACAGGATGAAAGCCACTTTATAAATGAAAGATATTACATATCCTAAGAGACATCTACTTATCCTTTATGATCTTGCTTAATGTTCTACTAAATCATGCCTAGCCTGTTGCATTCCCACTTATATCCTCATTTACTACAATGAATTTTAAATTTAAACCTTTTCCAAATGGTTCTTTTAAATGTCCCCCACACCTCTGGCACAAATTTCCTCACAACTTCATCAGACTCCAGAGATTAACACATAGGATTAGCATAGTTTTCTCTGTGTCAGAATACTTCTAGGCTGGACTCAGAACAATAACAATTTAAAAAAAAATTATATGTCAGTGCATGATGGTTTATCACTCATCCGCAAAATTTAGTGGATTTTTTTTTTTTAATGGATAAAGGACAGTCAGCATCCCAGATCATAAAAAGAAGCTAATTCAATTCAAAATGTCTTCACACAACTCATCTACCATTCAAACTCTCATAAAAATATTTTAGGGGCAAGAGGTAAATAGGTATTTTCTTGGCACTCTGTGCCAGGGTGAATTTTAGTTCAGATAAAAGACTTCAGCAATCTTTGAATAATCTCTCTCACAAAGATTTATGGAAGCTTTGCCATTAAGTTTTATGGATGAAGGATAAGACCTAAGTGTGTTTTAAAAGAAAATAGAATAAAATTGGTTGCATTCCAGAACTGCATTTGGTTCTGAGCTTCCACAAAAACCTTAAGTTTGCACCAGAAGCACACCAAACAATAATGAAAGTGTCCTGTGGATGATACCTGTTACTGCAGGGAAAACTGAGAAGTCTAAATGCAGTTCAGGGCTTGAAGGAATTATGATTTTTATATGTTTTCTAAAAAAATGTGTTCATTTAGAGTATTTTTGCCTGTCATTTTTCATTAGTCTGTTAATAATTTGGAATAAGTAACGAGGTTTGTTTTGCATTTGTTTCAAAAATCACCTCATTTCACCTTTGAATCACTGTTAAATGTATTCTATACTTGTCTTAGCTCTGCTTGCTACCAAAAAGCACAAAGTCCCTTTTCCTGGATAAATACATCCCTAGCTCACATAAAATCTGAATGTAGATTACTCATAGAGAAAAGCACTGAACATTCATGGAAGCTAACACCTTCTTGTTTCACAGTCAATTATTCATGTTTCCAGTCTATAAGACCATTTTTCTCTCCTTAAATAACCAAGTACTTCTCATTTACATGCTGAAGTTGTGCACTGAGGGAAATAGAAGAAAAGCTAGCCCACACGTTTGATCTAAGCATTTTTACATACAGTGAATAAACTTACAAGACACACTTTGCCCAAAAAAGGAACATTAAATTAATGAAAACCACCAGTGGCTCATGTTCTTTATAGTATTTACTCTGGTATTCAACACAATATGTAATTGTTGCTATGGCAACTGCCACATCTCTTGGCACCATAATAATTCCTAGATAAATGGATCTTTGTCAGAGCAAACTCCAAAGCCAGTGTATATGAAACCTGCATTTCTTTGGTGGTGGGAATCTGCAGAGTTAAGTTGGAAGTATAAATTCAGTCCAGGCCTGAGGGAAAGCACAAGCCTATCAATAGAGGTGAGGCTCTGCTGCAGAGCTGAGTAAAAGCAGGGAGCATGGCTATATGTGAAAAATCATAACCACTGTGTACTGCCATGGGACTTGCAGGGTCACTCAGAAACAGTCCAGCAAAGAGGTACGGGAGTCACGTCCGTACGGCACTGTCAGACAAAACTCCTGCTTCGAGGGTTTGATCTAAAGTCTGCTAGAATCTGATTATTTCAGCAGGTTCTGGATCAGGCTGAAGGATAAAAAGGGAAAGTAGGTGACTGGAATTTCTATGGAAAATAGCTTATTTCAGTGGTTAAGGGGATTTCTTATTTAAAAGGAACTCTTTGTTGTTCCCCCAACAGCAAGTGGTCTGCACAGAGGATTTTTATAAAAATATAGCCAAAAAGGCAGCTAAGTGATACTACAGAATGACCCATTGATGAGAACAAGCTCTTGCTTTCATTGACATTAAGATGTATTCTGTGAAACCTGCAATGTAGCATTGCAGATTTCAAAAAAAAAAAAAAAAAAAAATTGCATCCTTTCACTGGCGATTAAAGCAGGAAAAAGTAACTTACCAAAATATTGTCAACATGCAGGTATTAAGTTCTAAAATGACTTATACCTCAGCTTTTTATGCATGAATTCCAAGTCAATAGGTGTTTGCAGTTTGATAACGAACACAAGTAAAAGAAGTAATAACAAGTTAATCATTTAACAGCTAGTAGAACGTTACTATGTTAAGCTTTCTGCCAAACTAAATGCAAAAGTGAAAAGATGAATTTTCTTTTGTTTGCTCTTTAAGAAAACCCATCTTTATATGCCTGAAGAACATCTTCATATCCAAAGGCAAAATATCTCCACAGCTTTTCTGAAAATGGTACTCTATAAACTGTTTTGATCAGTGTAATAACTCAGAAGCGTATCGTACATATTGATGTACCTCTGTGACTTACTCTATTTTGTGCCTTAAAATCAAATGCAAAACATGGCATTTTATTTATGCAGTGCATTACTTTCTGCAGCAACTGCTATATGCAAAATCTAATAATATGAAACTCTTCTAGCCTGTTTGTCAATATCTCATACGAGAGTCCAACTTCATACTTTTGCACAGTCATTCTCAGCCTATTTGGAACTCTATTCTAAACTGAAAAAATGCTAATATACGTTAATGGGAACGATTGCTTGCTATATCAGAGAGACTGATTCTTGATCTTATTTTTCAAATAAATTATTGAACTGCCAGATGACTAAACTCAACTATTCACTTCCTTGCGTGAATATTTTTTCTGTGAGAGAATCCTGATTCATAGTAAGATTATTGATCCTTTATCATCTGTTTTAAGGCAGAAAGCCATACATATGGGATTTAAGGCTCTAGGCACTTTTTATCTCATATCAATAAAATTTGCAATCTCTATCCTGCAGGGATAAAGTAGAGAGTAAGACACAAACAAGGAATGCTAACATTTAAATCCAAGGAGCTTAGTTTCATTATTTCTGTTTGATACTTTAGGAAACAGAGGCACATACGTAAAGCAACTTGCACAAACACATACGTCCAGGCAGTGACTTAGTAGGAAACAGAATTCAGGTCTGCAAGGCAGCTGGGGAAGTTTTCGGCCAGGCTGCCTGTCCTGTCCCCGCTATAATAAACACAGCAGGGTACCGATATTGGGAAAAGCAATGGTTTGACAAAGGGTAAAGTAGAAGCAGCATATCTGACTAGCCCTCTAGCTGTTACAAAGGGGACCGGACAGAGTAGCAGGACTAGAGCAACTTCATTTCCTTCAATCTGAGCTACTGCTGGAAATTATTTTAAACTTTCATTGTCTACAACATGCTGTCTCAGGGTGTGCTCCTCCCTCTTATCTCTTCTTTTCTTTCTCTTATTCCTTTTCCATCTAGTGCCTGAAAAGTGTCCTGAGGGTTTGACAATTTTATATTTAATCATTTCATCCTCCTGTACAGAAGACTGCTGAGCACCATACAGTGAAGTTACCACCAGCCTGGAATTTCTGAATATCTGCCTGCCCTCTTATCTGCTTTGGTGCCAGACTCTTGATATCTCACTCCCCCCGCCCCATGTCTGTGATGCTGTTAACAATTAAAAGTTCTAAATAACTCCCTTTGCTGGGAGGAGGGGAGCTGCGTTTTGCCAAAAAAAAAAAAAAAAAGAAAAAGAGAGAGAGAGAGAGAGAGAGAGGAAAAAAGGGGAGAGAAAGATTGTTTCCCAAGGTTTTCTTTTATCTCCCAGTGTACTAAGAGTATATTCATTAAAACCAGCATTAGATTACAGAGGGGGAGAAGGACTAGCAGACAACCATTTTATTTAGGCTTGGAGGACACAGTTCAATTCCCAGCTTGCTGCCTTTTGCAACTTACAGTCTGTTATGAGACTCTACAAAAGATTGGCTATACCTTCTGCCTTCCACAAAACCACTCTTTAATAAATAAATAAATCCACTAATGTCTGGTCAAATGCTCAGAGCTGATGAAAATTCCAACTTTCAGTTGTCCTACTATTTCCATAAAACAAAGCAGGGACCAAGAATTGGACAAGACATGAATTAAAAAAAAATAATTATTGCAACTCATCAGCTCGGTCAGTTTTTTCCCCAGCTAGGGCTTGCGAGTGATTTATTTTTCCATCAGGAATCTGAACCTTAGCAATTCTATGAATTATTCAGAATGAACCCAAAGTTCATTGTGGGAATCCCGGGTAAATCAAAACATTTCCTTGTCTTTTTTTAATATCAGCAAGCACTCAAGTCCTGACTGTGTAAAAGGGTATTAAACGAACATCGGGCAAAGCAGAGCACAAGCACAGATGTGTGTGCCTCACCAGCACTACCCCATGGTCAATGCAAATGAACTTCATTTCTTTCCTTGAGTGCTCTGACTGCCTGAGGGTACAAGTGTGTACGCACATATAACTATTAAAAAGATGACACACAGTAATGTTACACCTTCCATAGGCCCATGGCAACTCTTCTGTGCACCCATATTCCACATGCCTCTCAAAAACGACAGTAGCTTTTTTGAGAATACTGCCCTCTGTCAAGGCAGACAGAAACCAATATATCTAGCAAAAACCATAGGAGGAAAGGGGCACTAATAGCAGGTTGTAGAAAGCAATCTAACTGTAAATCTGATGGACAGATTTTTGCTCTCAATAGCAGGTATGCATCTCTGTAGGTATAGACATTCATGGGGTTTAGGGTATTTTGCAAAAACGTCCAGACATCTGGAAAAGCAGCAGCGCTGTATCTGCTCTTCTGTCACCAGACCCTGCAAAAGATTCTGTGATCAGAGAGCAACAGCCAAGCTGGCTGATGAAGTTGAGGAACCATCCATCTTCTCATATTGTAGTCATGGCCACCCTTTGATAGAAAGCTGCAGGCTCTGCAGATCTAATAGGCTTCTGGCAGAAGATTATAAAAACATGCCCTTCAGACTCAGAAAGAAGAGTTAAATAGTAAGTGGTATTCTAACAGCCACTGACTATGCTATGGCCATGAAGTTAGTTTAAGTTAATCACGCAGGACTGATCAGTGAGGCCAGCTGGAATCTTCCCACCTCTTCAGCAGGAAAGAACCACACCCCTCCACCACTAGAATACCAAAAGCTTTTCTGCACACTCCAGATTGCACCTCTAAATATTTTCAATATTCATCTAAAGAATGATTGGTAGCAATCAGAAAGTTTTAGGAATTATGCTATCTCTTCCTAGGCTCAGACTGCCAGTCAGCACATTAGAGATCATTGTTGTCAGTCATTTCCAAACATGTTGGGAATCTGCAATTAGAAACGTTAACAATGGGATTTCACAGATGTAGGTTACATGCTTTCAGAAAAGAAACAGCAATTGCTGGCAGTGGGGAAATACTTAAGAACTACTTATCCCCTAATTAAACAAGGTACTGTACTCTAAGTACTGAATGCTTCGCAGTGCTCTAGCATGTGCTCATCTTAACCCTACAGAATTATGCTGAATTACTAAGGCTCCATCTGAGCATTTCTTAGCCAAGACTCCTTGCATAAACAGATGGAGCCGTTCTGCTGTTTCCACGCTGACACATTTAGACTGCAAAAGTACAGGATTAAGTTCAAATTTATCATAAAATCACTTTAGATAGGACGCTGTAATCTTTATATCCTTCTCAAGTATGACAAACAGACAAGACTGTCTGCGTTGTGTTTAAAATAGGCAAACAATAGCTGAAACGGCTGGTAAAAAAATATTGATTTAACAGCTACAGAGTGCTGGCTGAGGCCAGAGTAGGACAGCCAGCCCCCCAAAGATCTTTATATTCCCTTGAAGAAGGGGATGATCCTCACTAGATGGATTTCCCAGGACACATTAATGCATCATGTAACTCCCAACAGCACTGCAGACACCAAGGATCACCATACTAAAAGGGTAATCTTCTAGTTATGAGCTGAATATCAAAATCCATAAAGAAGTGATGAATGCAGGTAGAGACGATGCAGTGATATTGCTTTGAGTCACCTATACGGGAAGACTGGCAAGTGGCAGAATATGCCAGATTTGGACTGGTTTTCTCTCTCTGAAGCAACACGAAGTGACTGGAACAGAATCCAGGAGTGGGGCCAAATTGGACTTGGCTTTTGAATATAGCCTGGTAATAGATTTCAACATTAGGCATCAATTAATATTGCTGGAACATTTTGAGGGGAGACTACCCAGAACCCAAGTAGGACATAAAGAGAAAAGGTCACCGACAAAGCTACATCATAGTCTGCACAAATACACATCTGTTAATTCCTACTCATGAGAGAAGATTTCCCCTGATTGTAACTTCCATAGAATATCTCCCCTCAAAGACATTGAAGGGCTGCTTCTCTCAGAAAACCAGAATAAAACTTCAGAATATGATTCTTAGAGAGTGAGATCTTTACACATAAACCAATCCCCTGAAGCTTAACTCCAGAGCTCCTGTCAGAGACGTCTCAAACGCCTCTGTGGTTTCAGAAACTTTTAACTGTAGAATGAGAATCCCCATTTTGAAACTACTCCTAAGATTTCAAAACCTGGAGTGAAAACAAAATCATTTGAACATTCTTGTGAATGCACAAGAAGGAGCATGCCTTGCTAATTTGAGACACAAGACATCCAAGTGCCCAGCTCCCCCAAGTGTAGCTTTCCAACTCTGAATTTGGCAGTGCATGGTCCTAAATCCACATCTCCACCACGTAAGAGACTCTCTTGAGTATGACATTGTTAAAATTTAACTTTGTGAAAAAACAGCATATTTAAATAACATTAAATTCCTTTTAAGTGTTTTGATCGGCTCTCTGCAGTTACACATTCTGGTAATTCCTCTCCTGCTGGCAATCCATATTCACATCACGCGCTGGTTAAAGTGCAGATCAAAACCTTTCCTCAGCCATGGACTTTCAGAAGTTTGTTCAATCTTTCTCCTAAAGCTTTTTTTTTTTTTTTTTTTTTTTTTTTTAAAGTGGAAGACTTAAGTTATACTAAGCTACTGTTGAAAATACAATGAGAATGCTAGCAGCCCAAAGTCTAAATATCAAAACAAGACAATAGATGAGTCATTTTTATCAAAACTTCTTTATACTTGAAATTATAGGTCTTTAAAGGTACCAGGCTTAATTGCCTAATAAGCCACTGTCTTGCCTGCCTCTCTCCTAAATGCCATGACACAGAAGTGAAGGCTATCTCACATTTCCTTTTGTTACTTTTATGGGTGTGAAGTGAACAACCAATTTGTGAAGCAATTTTCCCCCACAGTATGTGGTTAGTATTATTCAGAAATTATTCAGAAATTCAGAAGTGGAAAAGAAAGAACACTGTCCACTTCAGTGGACAGAGTGGAACAAAAATCACTAGTGTATAGAGACAGAATGTAAATATGTGTTGCTGTTTGTGTGCAGATGTTTATATAGTTTAACACATAGCAATATCAGATAAGCAGACCTATATGAAAATTTAAACTCCACAGCATAGAATTCATTCGCACCTACTTAGACTTGGAATGAATGTGAAGGTTCTGTAAATTCCAAATTACACATTTAGACTATGATTTTCCATTTTCAGTTATGGCCAAACTGTGGTTATCTGGCATAACGTACGCCAGAACCACCAGTCAATTTTGATACCTGGGCTCTTTCTTTTGAATCGATTCTTTATGAACGCTTAGCATTTACACCTGAAGATGTAATACATCTTTCAAAACCTGGAAAATTTGTATTTTAAGTTAAACTAAGTGCTAAAAAGTTACAGCAATATCTGAATCGAAGACTGATTTTCACCTCTGCTAACATTAAAACTGCTTACAGTCCTACATGGCACATGTAAGTATCTAGCAGCACCTTCTTGGCACTTTGTTCTAGTCTTCTGTATTTATCTTACCTTTAATGCACCATGTTTTTCATTTGCTCCAACAATCAAAATTTCTGCCATATCCTCAGCATGCTCAGACCGCGCGTGGACAAACAAGGCTCTGCCAGCTTCTGATATATTCTTTAGCGCAACTAAAGACCCGTCACGTTCCACCTTAAAGTCTGGGTTAGAAACTTCGAAGTTCAATTTGTTATTCCCCTTGCAGTCATCAAATTCCACTGGGGGGACAAAAAAAGAAAAAAGAAAAAACACAATTATAAGTATCCACTTTGGAAGATAGACTTCAAACATCTTTATGTTATTGGCTTGTCTACAGATCTCAGGAAGAAACGTCTCCCAATGTAAGGGGAAAAACTTTCAAAGAAGCTTTATATTTGTGTGACTAATTCATAGACAAATCTTAGGAATACACGCTTTCGGAAGGATGAGGAGATTTTGACCATACTAATTGGGGAGGTAGGAGATAAACAAAATACTTTGGACACAAACATTTTGTGATCACTCAAATCAAATGCACAAAATACACACATAGTTCTACAAATCAGGCAGTAGCAGTAAAGACCTTGTTATCTTCCTCATCGTAACCTGGGATCTCTAAAGGCTCTTCTGCTGACAAAGTGGTTTCAGATATCCAGTAAATCTTTATGCTTGGAATTCGTTGTTTACAGAATATTCAACCTCATAGACTACTTCAAAAGTGTTACATAACAGAAAAACCAAACTATAACATTTTTCTTACTACCTACCAGGATTGTGCTATAGTGCACAAGCTGCACTATCAGTATAGCTAAGGATTATGAGAACTTTTAATTAAACAGTAGCTGTCAATAATCCTGTTTCACTTTACATGAAAGATTTAAAATATTTAGGAAGGCTGACAAATAGAAAACTGTCTCTAAAGTACAAAGGTTTGAGACTTTGCCTCAAGTTCCTTCCCTGAGTCCAGTAGATAAGAACTTTGCACAAATACTGGGAAAAACACTAGTGATGTAACTACCAGCTATATGATTAAGAGGTCTTCACCACACACTTGTAATTGCTAAGTAAACTTTTCAAGTTTTGACATCTCTGAACAATATATTTGCATGTGAAGCGGTTTTTTTTGCAGACAACCTGTTCTATATTCCCTACCTGCTCCTTGAGCTGCTGTAGACTTTTCACTTATCTGTATGCTCTCGCTATTTTGATTCTATATTTCAGTTCTATTGGATCTTTAAAAACTGCATTACACTTTCAGAAATTAATACAGACAGGGATACAGACCACAGAAGATCAAAGAATGGAGTTTTACTGAAAATAAAGCACTTTGCATAATTGTTTAAATTCACATTATAGACTTCTTTTATTGGGTCATTTTTTTAAAAGGAAAAAAAAAAAATAATCCCAAGTTCTCTCACAACCTGGCCAATACCTAAGCTTTTCCTGACTATGTAATCTCTGTAACTGGTCTTAAAGCACAGACAATCTCATAGTGGATGGCCACAAAACAGTCCTGGGAAGTTACACAGAAATCCTCTTCATCAAATTTTGCATCTCTTTCCAGACATACCAACTTGAAGACAGGGCTGCCAGAGGACCTTATGGAGATCCTTCCTCTCTGGGCATTCACTGGGATTGTATCCCAAAGTAAAACCACCACAGGGAAAAAGAACTGTTGCTTGTTCCAGAATTAGAATACAACTTCATTTTATGACAAATATTGATGAGAAAGTTTAAATTAATTAACCAAATGCAAAATTATCAAATGCCCAAACTTCAGAATAAAGCAAAGACTATGAGACATGGGACACTATTTGCCAAATCGACAGTGGTAGGTTGACCTTGGGCTGCATCCCGACACCCACCCAGCCACTCTCTCACTCCCCCACCTCAACACTACTGGGGGGGGAAATAAGATGAAAAAGCTCGTGGCTCAAGATAAAGACAGGGAGATCACTTACCGATTACTGTCACTAGCAAAGCAGATGTGACTGGGGGAAAATTAATTTAATCAATTGCCAATTAAAACAGATTTGGATGGTGAGAAAAAGAC
>JANHGO010007510.1:0-62909 GCA_024606505.1 Aquila spilogaster | reverse complement strand
CGATCTCGGGGGCACCGCCCCGCCCGGCGCCCTCCCGCCGGGGCGGCACCGCCGCGCGCCCGTCCCCCGGGAGCCGCCGGCACTCCGCAGAGCCGCTTCCCCGTCAGGAATTTCCCTCCCGTGTCGGGCGGCCGCGGCCCCGCGCCCTTACATAACGCCCGGAGGCACTGCCCGCCCCGCCCCGTCCGCTCCCGGGACGGGACGGCCATGGCAGCTAGGGACGGCGGCGGGGACGCGTCCCGGGAGCCCACGGCCACCTGCCTCTATCCCAAGGGGCTTGCAAGCAGTTGTGGAGCGCGGCCGAGCGACCGAAGAGGCGGTGGTCCGGACCTCCGCGCAACTCGGAGGCAAGTCGCCGAAGTGGATGCAGTTACACCGCGTGAAGCGGGCACGATCCGAACAAGGAGGTCTCCTCCCGCCCGCCCAACGCGAGCCTCGCCCTGCGGCGCCCGTCTCTCCCGGAGGTCTCCCTTCCCTTCGGGCACCTCTGTCCCTCCAGAAAGAACACACGCCTGCCTCTCCGCTCCTCGCATTCATATAATCGGAGGAAACTCAACTACGGGCAGTTAAAGCATTCTCCTGTAACGAGAGCAAGACAGGCACCTACAGAGCCAGCTTGATCCACAACTTAATGAAAGAATGGAAATAAATGTTTGGGAGATGTTCAAGGTGTAACAGAGAGAAAACAGCAATTGCTGAGCTTTGCAAGGGCAGAAAAAACAAAATCTCTCCCAACTGTTTGTCAAAATAAAACTTTCTAATGTGTGGGCAGCAGAGAAAAGGATGAGAGATGGAGAACAGAGAGGTACAGAAATTATTACATACAGATAAGAAGGGAAAAGAGCAATGCATCACTTTCCTATTCATGCAGGATTCAGCAGGAGTTTGCCAGAAGTCAAGCCTTCCAAAGCATGTCTCCGGTCCCCCTTCCCCAAGCATCACCTGCTCCAGCTGAGGCCAACCTGCCCACTACGTGCTCTCAGAGGGAACCGTCTCCCCCACCCAAGCCATTTGGTTACAGGAGAAATAAGCTTCCTGTCAGCTGGAGAATTGCCAAACTGCCGAGATGTATCCTAACCACGGTTCTGGGAAGCAATCTTTAAGAACGTTTCCATTATCATATTACATTATATTATTTCGTATGGTAGTGGCCCAGGTGACATTGACTGTAACTGCAGAAACCCCTGTTCAGTACTCACACTGTTCACAGGAAAAGCTAACCACAAACTGCCGAGTTCTCACAAGCACACATTGCTGTACATGCTGCACAGAAATGAATGGGTCTGCATGCACCTGAACTGGTGACCCTCGACCAGTGACCTGAATTACATCTCACTGTCACAAAGATTCCTGGTTTGATGCACTGTCATGTTATTCACTCAGTGACAGAAATGATCCAGACATTATCATTTACCTCAGGATGGGCAAATATCCATGTGAGGGATAACAACTCCTTTGCTTTGCATGAAAGGAAAATCAGCCCGGAACCACATAGTGTTGCAGAACTGGAGGCAGTGTTGGGCCACTGAGGGAGGACACCGACATCCGGCCATGCTCTAGGAAGTCCTGAGATACCCTAATACAAAATGGTGACACTTTGAGAGAATTAAAACAAAACAATCCTGTTTGAGGTCATTTTCAGAAGTTTAACGAGCCCCTCTGATCCTGTCTGGATGGAGATAAAGGCCCATTCCTGCTCCACAGGCATGGAGATCTTGGCACAGTCTGCAGGGAGTGTGGCTTACTCCTGCTCCTGCAACACTCATCCTTCCCTTGCTGCTCCTGACATGTGGGCACTGGACCTATATCAGCCACCAGCAGGCACAGCAAGCAGCGATAACTACCACAGCTACAGGCCAGGGGAGCGTGTCAGAGCAGCCACATCAGGGCCCATTCCTGCCCCACCTGTGAAGATGGAGACATTCAATTTTGCTCACATCTAGCTTTCCTATTGCATGTTTCATGGATAATTGAACAGCATTTAGTTTACTGGTTTAGCTGTAAAGAAGGCACAGAGCACTGACTGATACCACACTCACAGTGACCTACGTAACTTATTCGCTGATTTACTAGTTGAAAGTAAGAGAACCGTTACAAAATGTTAATAATAAAACACTTTACCCAGACCACAGAGAGCTCCATATTCACATATGCACACCACTCCATCATCAACTGATCATTCACAAACTAAGGTTTTAGATTCATTTGTCTTCTGGTTTTGGGCTACCGTAAGTCACTAATCAATATCGTTAATGTGGATCTATACCATGCATGAGCATCAATTCAAGCCCCACACATCTGAAATTCCTTAGTTACATACGCACTAAGCTCCAACTTCATGATTTTTACATTCCCACTTAACTTCTGATAGTTTGATTCAAACCTACCAAAAACAGTACAAGGAGGCTTCAAGGAAATATATGCACTGTAAAAACTTTTAGCATTAAAGGAAAATAATATAGGTTTATTTTTAATAAATGGTTGCCAACTGCTTGGGCAGCCAACTTTCAACATTAAAAATAAAAGGTAAGTTTTGACATAACACAGTAAAAACAATGCCTCAACACTCTGCTCCTGTGGGGCTGGAGTAAGCAGAGCTTCAGAAGGCACAATCCACATCCTCACCTCCTGGCACAAAGAACTAAGTAGGAGAAAAACAGAGTCCTTTCCACTGTACTGGAAGTGTCACATCTTAGAGATCACATTGCAACCACCCTGAACTATCCCTATTTCAAATGTTTTTACTATTTGCATAATACAAATATGTTGCTACTTTCTGCGAGAGGTCAAAAACATTCCTGCTCACCCCACAGAGCCTTATTTTAGCTGAAGACCTTTCGCTGTGAAAGTTTTACCCTCCACTCATTGTCTTCTGTTCTCCCTTTTATCTTAAGTTTTCATGTAGAGCTGTTCTTTTCTGGAGGGAGGCAAGG
Organism: Aquila spilogaster; assembly: GCA_024606505.1. NCBI lineage: Eukaryota > Metazoa > Chordata > Aves > Accipitriformes > Accipitridae > Aquila > Aquila spilogaster. The sequence goes on along the minus strand of JANHGO010007510.1, from coordinate 59,976 downwards.
TTAGGCTCTTGCTTACACATTCCTCAACTCTTGTGAATTGGAAAGTGAAACAAACTAGATACTAACACTGAAAGCCACTAATCTAATTTTGCTATGCAGGGAAACAAAAGGAGCAGTTGGTAGTCTACCAGAAGCCACGGGGTTGTTTTTTTTTTTAGCTTTAATATTTCCAGATATGCCCAGTAGTACCCAACTGTGCTTTCTCAAATACATTCATATTCAAAGGACAAGATTCACAAAGATATAAGCATGATAGCATGCTCTGTGAGAGAAGGCTTAATTTGTTACAGCAAAACAGGGCCCCACATCCACAGATACCCTGCAATAGATTCAAAGTCTTAACTCCTTTTTATTTATTTAAAGCTTTGCAGGCATCTCGTACACTGGTTCTTGTCAGCCCTCCTCCTCCTTTTCTTTGATCTTTACCAATAGTTGAGTTAGCTGAAAGAGGAGAGGGCAGTATCAGGGTGTCAATGTTACAGACTCAACACCAGCCCTCTGCAGACACATCACCAAAAATCCAATGAAGTCAGCATAACAAAGATAACTACAGAGCTACACAGCGCAAAAATCAGCACCAATGATTCATTCTTTGTAACTTTGGGAATCGCATTCTTAAAAGGTGGCCTCCAATTTTATTTTTTTTCTTGCTTTCTTAAAAGCAAAATTCCCCTCCATACCTATAGCAACAGCTTTTTGAAACCTCAGGGCTAGATTTCAGGCCCCATTCTGACTTCTTGAAGTTTTAATTCTATACTCTATCTTCTTTCTAATAAGCACTGAGGACATACTATAATTATTATGATTCTAAGACAGGTTTAACGTTTGGATCAAGCATAACGAATCGTGATAGAACTCTACCTGAAAAAAAATTAACAACTCACAGAAAAAAAAAAAAAAACAAATTACCAGATTCATTCAAAGAGCATTAACTTGAAAGTTAGCTCTTGACTGGAAGAGCTTCACCTTTACTTCATTATTGATGGGACCACCTAACAGAAAGGAACAAATATCTGACTATGACTATCTGGTGACTCCACTGTGGAGGTTTCCTAAATTTGTTTAAACTGTAGGCAGAACTGAGCTGTGCAGACACAGCTTGAGAACAACAACTTGTTGTCTTTCAGTATTTTGACTTCTTTTGTTGTTTTTAAAATGTATTTCAGATATTCCAGGGCTAAAGGAACAGATGCCGTCGGAAGCAGGTTAAAATGGGTTACTTTTGCAGCACATAAAGAAGTTAATACTACACTGGAAATTAAACTTAATCTGAAAATTTCTCACCTTCCAACATTTTGCACATCTAAGCCAGTACATCAAATCTTCCACAAAAGTTCAGGCTTTTGCTAGAGGTAACAGACCTTTGTTGACACTGTTATGGTGCTGCCTCAACAGAAAGCAGCTATGAACAACGTCAGATTATTATGAAATTCTAAGCAAAGAAAGTGGCTGATGGGATAGTGTTCAATGCAAGGTCCACATTTTTGCTACTACTCGTGCTGCTTGTTAGACTATTTCTAGGACTATCCTGTAGAGTCCTTGCGCACCTCCAAGAAAGACTGTCTAGTGCAGGATTTCAGTATTTACTTGTGTCTGTTTGTATGCATATATATATACACACACACATATATGAGCCAGACTCTCATCCTCATGTATATTGCATATATAGAATTACTCATTTCATCAGCATTATTGCTTCTGATTTATATCAATATCTATAAATCTAAGTTTAGACAAGCATCATCCCAAAAGTCGTAGTTAATAGCAGTTACCAGTGAGCTCAAGTAGGTTATAGATTCTCAAGCCTGTTACCTGGTATGCCTGACAGCCACACACTCTTTCCACTGCATTGCTACAAGTAGTACTCACATATACTATATTATTTAACCCATCTTCATGTCTCAGGCAGGCAGGATAGAAAGGATTGCTACCCAAGTGCTGAGAGTCAAACGGAAGTCTAAACACATCGTCACATGAAGCTTACAAAGCCAGCTGTGCCACGTGCAGAAAATCCAAGTGCCCTACCTTGCTATTTCTTCCAGAATCTCTTTTTTGTTTTAAAGGTCAACCAGCTAGGAGCATTCCAGCATATTCTTTTGAGAAAAGCACCAGCACCCTCAACATCAGGAAAAGAAAAAAGAAAGAAAGAAAGAAAAAGAAAGCCACCAGACATATCCAAAGATACCTTGTAACACTTAGACTGTTTGGTATCTATTCTTTTCAGGAGTAATTGAGCACTACAGTTTTTAAACAGAGCAGAACTTCGTAGAATTAGGAATAAGACTGGTCACCTACTAAGGTCAGTGTCTTCCATGTGCTGAATTCTGCACTTGAAAAGCCCAAAGAGTTTGTCCATCTCACACATAGTAGAACGCTCCCTCCCATCTGGTGTCTACAGCTAAAGCCTTTATGAAATATGATCTAAAGGCACTAGAACAATTCTGTTATAGTAAAAACATTTACAAGGAACAATATTACAGCTGCTGCTGCAATGCTCCAGCTTGCACAAAGCAAAATACTTTACTAAATTATTTTCTTAGGGGAGATTCTCCCTGTCTGGCTCCTGCAGGCATCAGCATCTCACTACCAAACACAAGCAGTGGGAATTCAGCTTCCAGGAATTAAGTGAAGCCAACGGCCACAGAATAGAGCCTCAAGACTGATTCTTACCCACTTCACAATCCTTCAGAAATGGTACCAGCAAACACAACTATCCTCCATTCTTTGCTGCTCCCCTTTGGCCTGCAATAGCTTCTTACTCTCTCCTAGCCACTGGCTAGTTCTTCTCTGAGCTCTTTTTATTAAAGCATTTTCTCTCCCCACATAGCAATAATTTTTCTTAGCAATCACAATCATCCACTCTCATCATCCTTCTAGACAGAGCCATTGGCAAAATCCCTTTAGGGAGAAGAAGAAAGACAGCACAGAATGGTCTGAAATACACTTGCATTAATTATGGGTGAGAGGTGCTTATTGCTTAAGATCACTCTCGACAAGCGATGGATTCCCTTACTCTATTTATACACTTGGAATAATTCACTAGCTAACGCTTTTCCCAGCTAAATAAATGCCCACCTCCTGAAATGGATTCAAACTTCTGGAGCACTGAGGTTACACAACAAGGGTCAGCGTGCAAAGCACAGTGCCAGAGACATGCAGCTGTTTCCCTCACTCACACTCCCTCCTTCTGATTATTGAACATGAGAATCCCACTTGTATTCCAGATACAAACGTAAGCATGTTATATTCCAAAGCTGGGCGCTATCCCAAACTGGAGAGCTGTGGACATTCAAGCTTGCCCCACTTGTTAGCAAAGCACCAAGGATACTGGGAAAACAGGCATTCATTTTGCAATTATTGCATATTTAAATTCCACCCCAGCCCATCCCCAAATATATAGACTCTCTAACCCACTGGGAAAGTTTTGTTTCCAGGCCATATCTTTACACAGATATACTAACTCCTCTGCTTAAAGGCCTATGGAATATCTATGTGGTTTTTAGAAAAGTCATAACAAGAAAACCAGGCCCTGTTTCAGTAAGGAACTGCTACATCTGTCTGCACAGTCACTGAGACCATTCATTTGCTAAAGGGGAGCTATACTACTAAATACCTTGCAGAAAAAAAGCTAGGAAGAGAAGCAACACAATGAACAGCAACTTGATCTAGCTGCAGATGTCCCTGTTCATTGCAGGGGAGTTGGACTAGATGACATTTAAAGGTCCTTTCCAACTCAAAACAATTCTATGATTCTAGGTATCAGATAATGCTGGAATGAGACAGGAATAGAAAATTAGGAAGCAATGGCTGATAAGATTTGGTTATTTGGCAGAAAGGATCTAGAATCAGCGTAAGAGTACATAGCCAGCGTAGAGTCAGTAGAACTAAGAGCAGATAACTACAAGACACCTCAAAAAAGCAGAGTTAAGTATTCGTATGTGCTGCAATACAGCTGCATAAGCCACGATAAACAGCCTACATTCCAGCCAGGTCTCTATACCCGGTGCTTCCTATCAGGTAACTTGGGGAGCCATTGGATTGAGGGACCTAGTTTTAGTCTCCTTAATGTTGAATATTTGGGTTACATTGGACAAACAAACAAAAACTCTGCCAGTCAGATTCTATTCCCATTTGAAATATATAATTCTAACCTCAAGGCTTGGTTCTGCCAAGTTTGGCTTCAGGAGGAAGAAGCATTAGCCAACACTGTCACAATCAAAGCAGCTCATACTGCCACTCGGATTTGTTCTGTATATACAGCAGTATGAAGTAAAGCAGAATCTCATCCATGCTTATATGGAAGTTCTTGAAATGTATACACATCAAGCTTGAAACCTGTGCAAAGTCAGCCCAGAGAGAAATTGGTGGTGTCTAAAGCCAAGGCATAAAGCGAGAAGCCCTGATCCCAAAAAGAATTAGCATTTATGCTCACAAGCACAAGATCCGGCCTTTATAATTATGAAAGCAGTGCCTAAATGAAAAAATACTGAAAGAAACCAGGTAACAGCAACGTGCACGTTCTTCTGCCCTATCACGTAACAGTTGCTCGATCCGCCTGCTGCCTCCCAGCCGCGCCCCAAGCGGGCGCGCAGCACCAAAGCTGGAGGAGGACGAGGTCCCCAGGGGTAGCCCCCGGCCCGCCCCGCACCCCGGTCGCGCTCACCTGGGCGGGCAGCGCCCGGCGCTGCGGCGTCCCCTGGCGGCGAACCGCGACACCAGCAGAGGCAGCGCGGCTAGGGTAGCTCTTCCCCTGCGAGACTTACAGCAAGGGACGCTTCAAAGGCAGCTTTCGCACAACAAAGCGCCCTTTCAACTGCTGCAGGTACAGCGTGCTTCGGCAGACACAGGCAAAGTGATTACTTTGCGTTCGTCTGTTTATAAACAAGTTTCTTTATGCAATAACGCACACAAATTTGCAGGAAACGTTCCCCCGCAGTTGAATGTTGCTTTAAGCTACGTGACACATACACACCAGGATCCTAAACAGCATCATCAGCATTGCCAGATTTAATGCTGCATAAGCTCCTACTACTCAATTCCTGAATTGGAAGGTCTCTTACATAGAGAAGTCTTACATAGAGAAGTTTGTGGCAAATGGGTTTGCTCTGGATTATTCTTTTTTGAAAGGGGACAAAAGAGTGGAAGCAGAGGATAAAGTGCTTTTTTGAAGGTTTTGGCAACGGGCACTCTAAGCATTTTCAACAGAAAGGTCAATCAAGATGTCTTAAAAGAAAATTTAACAGTAGGTTTGATTGGCTGTATGCCTGCATGGCTTTGAAATTCAGAACTTGGTGAATTTGGTAATATGTAAGTGTCTTTGTAAAATTTCCATGGGAGAAAGTCACCCACAACTGTGCACTAAGTTACTGAAAAGCACCAGCAGAAACCTGTTGGGATGTAGCAACTAGACTCCTCAAGAGTCCAGTTCATTTTGCAGTAACAGTTACTCATCCAGAAATAATTTCATCAGGTAGCAGGGAGGGAGGCCCAGCTCTGCTTGGCTTTTCCCCTCTCCTGCTGTGCCATGGAACCAGGGCAGAGAGAGGGGAAGAAAGCATGGAGCTCTGCAACTGAAAGTCACATTAAAATGCAATCCCCATAAAGGAGCCAAATTAAAACTCTGAAGAAAGCCTTTAGTCTGGCTTCTTCTTCTTTTTGAGGACTCGAATTTGCAACCCTACTACTATTTCTATTTTTGCTGTGATGGACTGTTGTGTACCATTCTGCTTTTCCCAGAACACTGGATATGTGGGTCTGTGCTAGGACAAAGAGGTTTCATCCCAGGACTTTTATTTCGACCATTCTTTGTGCACATGCAAACACATACAAACACGAAAACACACAGAGTCCCTCTGCGGCACTTGGGCATGCACATGCAGGCATGAACACAAACCTACCGAGATTCATTTAACCTTTGAAGTCAGGCTGGAAGCCTTGGGACAATGTCAAAATTACATCCAAAAACAACTTCAAAATAGTGCTATATACACAGCATTATTTGCCTGTCTTCTCAATTTGCTTTATTAGTAAAGAGATGCTTCCTGAAAGGCGATTTTTGAAGTGTTTTACCTACTTTTGCTCTGCTCACTTGAAATCAGAGTTCTGTTTGCAGGATTTTAATTATTCATGCAGCAGCCAACTCAGAATTTATAGGGATGATGATGATGCTTCAGGTGAAGAACAAAACAGAAGGATCAGAGGAACACCTACACAGAGTAGCTCTTTCATGCCAAAATTTTTAGTCAGGAAAAATCAGGTGAAAGATGAGAAAACACTCAAGAAGTTTACTATTTCTTTGCCATACAATGATTCTTTGAGGAAATACTTGGGGTCAGATTTACTACGCATGTCTGTCAAATAATATGAGACTTGTTAATTGCAGCCTATAGAGCCAAGAAAGTACATGAGACATTTACCTAGTTAAAGTCTTACATCACAAAGAAGCTGCCAATAGTATTTAAACATTTGTTTCATAATTATGAGAACGTGTCACTAGGTAGTTTGTCATACTCCAAAAGAAGCCAAAAATCAACAATACCAGCCAGTGGAAATCCTTGACAAATGCAAACTTTGGATTTCAAGATCAGATATTTTCTGTTCCAAGAGCACATGCATTATGGCATTGTTTCCATCTGTCAAACTTAAAGTAGGTTTCAAGCTTACTATGGACAGGTCTTTCCTTAGAGCAAAATAAAAAGTCAAACCACGAAAACAGTTTCCTCTGAGGACAAAGGATAAACACAACACTAAACCCAAGCAATTGTCTCCAGAAAAAAAGTATTTAGTAGCCTAAACATCTCAAAGCCTTCCACTTAGCACAACTTCTGCTGAAGTGGAAAGAGCTTGAAGGATTGCCCTGTGAAAAGGATGCAGTAGTGAAAAGGTTTGTCACTGGCATTTTGTGAATGCACATGGTGTTACTCTCAAACATTTTGGGCAGGACAGTAATGCTGTCACACTAATACAGAGCAGATTCTCATTTTTCCACTCAATCCACCCAACCCATCACACCACAGATGAGTGACAGGGTGGGATGAAATAGCCTGAAAAAAAAGCCAGCAGCAGTAACTAATCCAGACCATTGTCCACAGAGTGCACACAAAGAGCCTCCTACAGGAAAGAAGGTGCTGTGGCAGGCTGAAACAAAATGCAATGGAAAAGCCAAATAAGCAGTCTCACAATTTGTCCATTAACATCAGGAACATTAAAGGGCCCAGTCAAGTTACTACACGCCAGAATAACAAGGTTGCGCTTGAGTCATTCTTCAGATTAACTTAAGTAGTCACATCACACATCTGACCCATAATACTTATAAAAAACCAAAAACTGTAACATACATATTATTTTGATATTTGAAGTCAATGGCTTTGTATTGACTCAGCAAGATGATCCAAAAGAGGTGCACTTTGCATCTCTCTCAGGAAATTCCAAAGTTCTTGGGTAAGGAACTTTTAAATGCCCTTCCAGGATTTAGCACCTAATCTAAATTCCATAAAAATAACTCTACAGACTTAAATAGGCTTTGCATCAGATCTGTCAGGGTGTGTCTTTATACTCCTTGGCCAGTCTTGCCTACCTGCTAGCTACACCACAACAGAGTAAACCTGGGGCTGTCTTCAGCTCATTTGAGTGAGTTGGGCCAAATTACCACAGCAAGCTCCGCTAGCCAAGTGCCGCACTTACAATAAGCTTTACAGGTGAACAAAACTATACACAACTCAGCATAAGAAAGGAGCTGCTGGGCCATCAAACAGGATTTATTGCCTCAGGCACTGCTCCATGCCAGTACAGCAGTATTGCTGCTAGTTCTGGAGCCAGAGCAGTCGGTGCTGACTTGCAGCCCCTCAACTGGCACCATCATGCCAAAGCTTTCACACAAGCCCAGCATAAATGCTGGTCACAAGTTTGAACATAGGAAATGAAGGAGGAAACATGGTTTTGTAGACCAATAATGTCAATGTTTTACAAAATACTAAGGAGGCAACTTTAAATTGGAACATTTATGAGTTCATTCACCCTAATGGGTAAGATACACCTAATATGTTAAAGCCAGAACAGCTTAGATAAGACAATCTCTTTATGGCATTGCTTATATCCTTAGATTATATCTACAACACAACTAATAGGACCTAGCTTCCGCACACATTCACCAAGCATTTGGAGATCTGTGTTTCTTCTATGCTACACTTTGTATATTGCAGCTCAACACAGGCCAGCAGCAGCACAGACCCCAGATTCCACAGCAATAGCTAAGCCTGAATAAATTATTTTTAACTGCAAGTCCCAGGCTCTTGCCCTCATTAGGCACAGCCACATCCTTTGTGGCTGTGCTGCATACAAAACTTTTAATAACATCATTTCCAGTTCCTGTAGCACTGCTTGTAACTACCAGCAACAGCAAGAAAGAAATCAGGGCCACTTAATAACCTCTTTCCCGTGAAACTCTTTCATTGCATCAAACCATCTTGCACTAATTCAGAAAGGCTGTACCCATTTAATATCAGGCACCACATTTCTAGTGCATTCCACATCATTTCATCAGCAGTAGAATTGGGAATTTGGAAGCAATGGATTTTTTCCCATGGTCTGCCCTAAAGCAAGGTCCCACCAAATGAAAGGACATCATAAGTTAAGTTTTCGAGAAGGTCTCTGTGACAGTTTCCAATCGACTCACAGAGAAGCTTGTTGGGAACTGAATGTTATTACTCCCACACAACTCAGCAGGAGTCATCTTTGCCCTTTTTTTGTTTTGGAGGCTTTCAGCAATTTTTAGAAGACAATCTCTACAGGTCAGCAGCACTTCTCTGTTGGACACAGTATACATGCAGATCTACACTGTATGAGGACATTCATTTCTATTTTAATTTTATCCAGAACCAACTGGAGCAGTTTTACTTAGCTGACTCACCATAATACAATACCTCCTCCCCTTTAAGTTACTCTTTTTCTCAGAAGTTCTCTTAGACCTTGACCTTATACACACACACCATCTGTATTTTTCTTTTCTTTCAGTCCTGACATCCTGAACTGAGGTGATAAAATATGTTCAGTATTCAAGGTGAGGATGCTCTACCAGTTGATATAATTGTACTGTTTGTTAGCTTTAGGAAAGTGGGCACATTTTTTTTAAGAAAGCAGGTAAATACTATTAGTCAACTTACACTCCGTTATTACCCAGGCAGGGAAAAAAAACAACCCACACAAACAAAACTACACCTTGCTGGATAATTAATACAGCTTAAACCCCATGGTCTGGTAGCCTCTTTAAGCTCTCAGCCATTTTATACAGAGTGCTCTGTCATCCTACCTATTTCCCACAAGGTTATAGTAGACAACTTGTACTGCTATACAGCCAGTCACTTTGGCTATTCTTTCCTTGCGACTTGCAGAGCTTTCCAGCCCACAATTAGAAAATGCTTTGCTCAGGGAAATGATAGTTCAACCAAGCCTATAAAACATCTTCTATATCCTACCTCCTCTTTCAATTTCTATCCAATTAAGCTGAGAGCTAAAGTTCCTTGATTGTTTTGTTGGCTTGTTTTGGGTTGGTCTTTTCTGTGGCTTCTTTAGACTTCAAACTGATAAATTACATCTTGTATGTAGAACAATTACCACTTCAGTTCCACAAAGCAGACATGTAGTTTTAGTTGCCTTTAGATTTTTGAAGACCTTCTTACAAAATACTGCTAAGAATAAGAGACTATCTCAATATGCAGTTTAATTTAGTGATTTATCAAATATTTCTTCCCAGAAATAATTTGCTGTTATATGTCTTGGTCTACAATGCCTTCTTGTTACAGGTTTTTCCACAGGCACAGTGGAGGTGACAGAGGCACAGAGAATTATGGTTTTTTAGTTTGTAGATATGGGACAGATCCTGCGTTGCCATTCCCAGGGGCAGTATTCTGCACTAGGCATATATATTGAGATCTATGGGCTGATGCCCACAGCAATAATTAGGACTGACTGCAATTCATTGTTCCCAGCTTCTATGCAGTGCTCAGAAGAGAAGCAGTCTGCAGATCAGGAAAGGTTCCATGAAGCAGCGTGCCTATGGAGCTGTATGAGACATAAAACAAATTGAAGGCAACACCAAAGTCAGATACCAATGTACACGCGCAGTTATGATGACCAAAGGCACAGTGATCTAAGAATAAAATCTAAGAGTGAGGCCACAATGATAGCTCTAGAAGTATCCAGAATATTAAAAAGTATATAAATAGTAATCAAGACATGAGTAGAAGTTTTATACTATCATTATGAGACTAGGATCTGCAGATTGATCTTTTGCTTCCCTCCAAACCCCTCCCCCTGCCACCAAACAAATCAAAGAACCCACAGATAGCCTCTGCAAAATGCTCTGATGTACAGATATGGGAATTGCTTACCTGTGGTAACCTTCCCTCCTCCCACCTTTCTTCCTTCAGGATGTACTCCTGAAAGAGCTCGAAAGAAACTTACTCTTGACACTTCACATGCAAGAAACAGGAAACCTCCCATGCTAATCTGCATACACTGCACTGAGCTTCCTCCTCCCACTCTGTTCCCCCTGAGGATTGTATGCAGAATTCTTACCTAATAAAGCGCTCATTACCCATCATCTTTTCTTTCTTTTTTTCTTTTTTCCTTTTTTTTTTTTTTTTTAAAAAAAAGGCAACTTGAAGCAAGAAATTCCACTACATGTCTTCAAAAACAAGAGAAGTGAGATGGAGCGAGAGACAAAGCAAGTAGCTCTTGCATTGTTCAAACACTACTTTTACAAGACGGTACATCCACAGCATGAAATATATTTAAGATAATTGAGCTAGTTCATACTCCAAGAAAGCACTGTCCATTTATAGTGCATTTTTAAGAACCACACACACATGACTATAATGCTTCCAGCACCCAAGTCTTACAAATTACTTTCTGTTGGATGTGAGCAGGATATAGACTTTTAGAAATGAAGTGTTAGCACCTTTGCGACGCTACGTTTTTAGTTAAGTTGCTATAAACTTCAAAAATTAAGCATTGCTTTCTGAAAGTGAAGCAGGTTTCCACATCATTTTTGAAGAATGTTTTTCTTCTGCATTATCAGGGTTCAAAGCCTGTGTATGTAATATTTTTTTAAATTCCACTAAAAAGATGATTCCTGTGGTTTATGTCACCAATTTTTCCTTCAGTGGGAAGCCAGCTGTCAGAGACCTGACATCCACTATCGATGCGTAAAGCAAAACAGTTCACATCTCTTTGTGTAACATTACAATCTCATGTCCAAAGCAGACAAGGGAGAAAATGAAGCAGCACACAAGATTTTGAGCCCCAAAAGAAAATACCTCCTGGTAGTTTCTGATCAGTTCATTTCACTAGCATTTTTAAAATACAAAGCTAAAAATCAGTCTTGTAATTGCAAGCACTTTGTGTATTAGATACCCATGAGCTAAACAAATGAGCCTGGAAGAAAAATGAAAAAGCAGCCAGATGCTACTATTCTAAAAACAGCATTATTTGTACCATGAACGTAACCTTCCAACACTGAATCCTAATTTGTCCCCTACAAAGATGCAGGACAGCAGTATTTAAGACAGGTTTCTTCAAAGTCCAGACTATCAGTATATGATAATCTACAACATCTCTGCAAGGAATAAAAGGTCCAGTGTCAGCTCTGTGTTCTAGCAGTATAAAACTTTTTTACCATCTTTACCTGGTTGACAAACTATTTTACCATCTGCAAATATGATCTTTCACCAAAAATACATTTCCCAAAAAAACACTAAGATTATTAACAAAGAGGCCGGTTATTGTTCTGAAGTGAGAGACACGAGACCTACAGCACCAGAGGAAACAAGGCAGAGCAGGCACTTCTGCCCTCAAAACCACTTGCAGTTCCTATGCCTTCAAAATAGTATCCTCTCTATGCATACACAAAAGTGTGGTGTGGAATTCTTGATTTTTTAGATTGAGATATGTTCACATGTGTATACACATAACTTACACATACCTCCATCTCCTGCAGAAGAAGTGAATATCACTACATCATTTAATAATTCTTGAACTGGACCCACAAAAAATAACGACAGACATCAAAAAACAGGAAGGGACATTTTAAGATGTTAGGTAACCGATCAAAATGCAGATAAACTATATTTTGATGTTTTAGCTAAATGTCTTAAAGCATTCAAAAGGACTTTACAGATATCTAGCACTGCCATCTGAGAGACAGCATACTATCCTAAAAGAAAAAGCACCAAAGCGCAGTCATTTCAGCAACAGAGACTGACATCAACTGGCTGGTGCACAGAAGCCTGTGTTACATCACAGGAACAGTAAGTCTGAACCAAAAAAGCAAACCAAACCATTCTTTTGTCCAGAGAGGAGATTTTTAACATCCCTTTAGAATCAGAGTCAATGGGAGCTACTTGAAGATACACACAGTAACCCGTGCGATATTTAACACCAGAGTCTCGATTACAACTTGGCTCCCTAGAGAGATTTCAAACAAATCTACATATGCATAACAAACTGAGCAACTGTCATGGTAGAGACCCCTATGTTTTGAATTCCTAAACTTCGATTTATTTTCACCCTAAAAATTAATTTGGTAGAAATATTTGACTTTGACTATGCAGAACAGAACCAGTTCTGTTAGTGACTTCAGGTAAATCTTTTTCCAAAATATTGTAGACCATACTCATCCTGCAAAAACAGACTTCATACATAAGTACAGCATACCAGTAAGAATTTACCTTGCATTCTTGAGTTCTAATACCCACAGAAGCTACAACAATAAACTCTTGCACATGACAAAGTCTCCCTGAAACCATTCCCTTATTACAGGTCAAATAGAACTGGGAGGAGGTATTAGTTTTGCTTTTTTTCCTCCCACCTCCTCCAAGCAGCTCTAAGTGGCAGCACTGTCACCACTGGGCTGTGCAGACACACAAGTGATTTGCAGCTGCTGAAGTAGCAAACACAGCCCACTCACTTGCGCTTCCCACAGGAGAAAGTGAAAGATGACATGTGAAGATGACATCTCAGAGATGGGCTTTTACCAGAGACCATCTCCTGGAACACGCTGGCCTATCTCATGGGAACTATAATACCACAACTCAATTTCTACCAACATCAACTGTCGTTAACTACTTATGCTTGCATAATCTACAATAAATCATCTTGTTATGCCAAAAGTCATGAAGTCCCTCCACTGAAGTCATAAAAAATATGAGTAGAATCTAAATGCCTTTCAGTTAGACATTCCCAAGCACCTAGGTAATTTAAAAGAAGGACTTGATTATCGGTTTTACACGAAGTAATATTAAGACTTTTTATTCCCTTTAACCCTGCAGGAAAAAAAAAAAAGGACAAGCTAAATTAATTAATCAAAAAAATACTCAGTAAAGTACATATGAACATTTCCAACAGCAGCAAAGAGAAGGCAAGGTCTGATCAGAGTCTGCTAAGAATACTTGAAAGGAAGACACTGCAAATAGTCTCAGAGCGTAATCTGAATTTATATCAACTGGTAACTTAAATAATTGTATATACACTTGTGAAATACTAATTGCTGGTAGACAAAGTTTCCAGGAGTCGCCCATTGGCATACAAGTAGTCCTTGCCATATTAACAGCCAGAAGTATTGTATTAAAAAAAAAAAAAGCAGAAACAAATGCTTACTCTTAGCTAATTCAGTGGCGGACTGTGAAAGTCCAGTTTCACTTGACAGCTTTTCAGGTTTATTTCACAACCTTTAGAAGAGACAAAGCTGATACCGCAGGAGAAAAGTTTTACCTTCTTAGTCAGAGAGAACTAAAATAATCAAATATGTAGCATCAGCACCCCTGGACCTTAGACTTATAAATACAAATAAATACACCCTAAGCAGCATTGCAAAGGGATTTCCTGGTGTACTTCCACTTCTTAAATTGATTTTTATAGAAATTCAATACTTGCTACAGAAGAGATCTTAACAAAATACCCCTCAGACCCGAGAGAGAGTTTTGCCTAAGTGCACTACTGCTCTCTGGTGGGCCTGATCAGATCTTATTTGTACAACACCAAGTAGACCCAGGAAGGAGCTGCACCACAAAGATCATCACGACTGTTTTGGGAGCTTGAGATTTAAAAATAAATGCAGCAAGGTATTGGTACTTACAAAAACTATAATAATTCATCACCTTAAAATCCTCGTATGGTACAGCAGTTTCTTCCTTACTCCACAACCTGATGCAGGAGATCCCAAAAACAATGTTCAGCACCAACAGCAGAGCGATCCTGTGGGACAACAGAATATCCTGAGAACCAAAATAAAGCCAAGCAGCAACTTTTACAAGCAAGAACATCTAAAGCTCTGGATGGTGTCACTGCAGGGCTACTGCAGCTCCTAAGGTACAAAGCATGCAAGGTTACATAGGATCTTAATGTAATTGCTTTTATTTCACTGGAATTAAATGAAGGCTAAGCTGTGCTGTTATAAACAGACTCCTGCTTTTGATTACACTTTACAACCAATTCATGGAGCCCTGTGCATATTCCAGTTACTGAAGTCATTGAGTTGCTTTGTGTTAGCTAAGTTGTAACTGGCAGAACGTGCAGGATTTAGCTTACAACAAGTAGGAGATAAAACACATAGCTTAATCCTCAGCACAAAGTTTGCACAAACTAATTTCAGTTTTTATGTGTACTAAAATGGACGCAGATTCAGGTATTGCAGCTCAGCTGAGTGGCAGCACACTGACCTGCAATAATCCTAACCCAGTGTCTGAAGCACAAATTCCTGCGTGATTAGCAAAGTGTGCTTGTTTTCTTTTTGCTGTTGCTGTGCTGTTTTTTTTTTAATAACATTTTAATGCAATTTACAATTATATTTTAAATTTTACTAGCAAATAAACTAAGTATAGTCCTACATGCATGTGTTTAATGGACTACCCAGAAAAAAACAACCACAGCAAATGAGGGACAGAACTTGAGGGCAGACTGCATCCTGCAGTTCAGTCCAAGATCTGGCCTAAGAAGAGCAGCACTCAATAGCAATCAGCCCAAGCTCAGTCAATTGCACCCATCCAAGATGGAAACAACTGAATACACAGCAGTTCTCAAACTGAAATTCCCCCCATCCTCTTCAGTTATAAAGCTTCATGGAAGTTAACGCTGTTGGACCACCATAAATGCAACTCTCATACATTTGAGTACAGCCTACAACACCCCCAGAACTAGAAAAGCCTCAGTAGTATATCCAGATTTTAGGAACACAGTTCAAGGGAACTTGTGTTCCCCACCATAAGGGTACAAAAGAGTAAGCAAGAATGACTGGACCTAGAAGTTGTCATCTGTAATAGCTGAAGGAACTGGCATTCTTTAGCCACCGTTTAATCAAGAGACACCATCAGCAATTTCCAAATATGTAATACGGTTGCAGAGGTAAAGGGAATAAATTGTTGTCTATAACCATGAAGGGCAGGGGAAAAACCAGCACTGGTTCTAATTGCAGCAATAAACATTCAGGTAACATATCAGAAAAACCTTTTAGCTAACAATTTAATAAAATCACTAAAACAAACAAAACCAAGAGGTTAACACAGATATAACACAGATCAGACAAACAATTGCTAAGGATCAATGGAAGAGTGGTATGTGTATGCGTGGAGGGAGTATTTGATTTACTTAATAAATTTTATTTACACACATATATACACGCAGAGCAATCCAGTGACCTAAGAAATCTCTTCCAGTTTATCCATGTGTACAAGCTTCCATAACAAGCTTGCAGTACAAGTGAGAATACAGATCATTTAACATACTTCTCCCCTGATGGAATCTTATTTCAGTGGAGTCAAACTCACAGTGTACAAACAGCACATTGCTCACAGAACCTTCAGCGTTGCTCACAGGCATCAGAAATTAAAAAGCTGAAACCAGGCCAACAGAACAGGGAGGTATAACAAATGCTATCTGTAAAACATTTGACATTCTGAATTCCAACCTACAAGCCAGGAAACAACAGGAAGAACTGTACTGCCTAGGCTCCTAAGCAGGTGTATCACTCCTACAGGTGTATCAGCACTAGATTTACATCAAGTATCAATACCATGTAAACCATCATTCTGGATCCAGTCTTCACCAGCCACAGTATTAGTAACAGATTGGCTCACAGAGAGGGCTGCTTGTGCAGATTTCTACAGGGTCTTTTAATTCTACTCCTGCTATTGCATGAAGTTCAGAATTATCTTACGAAAGCTGAAAAATCAGTAACAGCACTATGAAAAACAGGCATAACCAATGGAAAGATGCCTCAGAACCAGATCATGCTGGTCATCTGCCTTTTAAAGGCAAAGAATTAGCGGTCACAAACTATACAAGCGGTATGTAAGATCTCCAACTGCTCCCATCCTTAAAAGCATGCTTTCCTTGGCCACTTAACTCCATGCGTTTTGGGAACTTAAAGCCTCAGTTAACTTAAAACACAGATCAGGGGAGTAAGGGACAGATTGAAAGCGTCTCAAAGTTACCCTAACGACAAGTACACACAGCAAGCTTGTGCAAGGCCTAAACATTGAGAGGAACAAATAAAACTGTTGCTTATTTTCCCAGGTTTGGATATTACATATTTAAAATTTCAAAGTGACAAAAAACAGAACCGTAGGGGTTGGAAGGGACCTCTGGAGATGCATCACTCCAACCACTGCTAAAGCAGGCCGCACAGGAAAGCATCCAGGAGGGTTCTGAATATCTGCAGAGACACTACAACCTCTCTGGGCAGCCTGTTCCCATGCTCTGAACCTTCACAGCAAAGAAGTTTTTCTTCTCATGTTCAGATGGAACTTCCTGTGCTCCAGTTTGTGCCCATCGCCTGTCGCTGGGCACAGCCAAAAAGAGCCGGCCCCATCCTCTAGACACCCGCACATCAGATACGTGTAAGCATTGATAAGCTCCCCTCTCAGCCTTCTCCAGGCTGAACAGCCCCAAGTTTTTCAGCTTTTAAGACCTACATCTTTGTTTGGAAGGAAAACTGTCCACACACTTTTTCCAGTTTTGTTTTGCTGGGATTTTTTTCACACGTGTGATGCATTTCGCAGTACCATTAGCCCTCCCCTAGAAGGAGGAACACTTGTACCACACGCTTCTTAACGTTTTGCCGCACAGCAGCGGGAGGAAGAGGGAAGCCGCTACACAAACCCGGAGTTAAGAAAAGCTTTAGCAAACAAAGGGAGCGTTTCCTTACAGCGAGCATGAAGCAACGGCAGCTACAAGGGCACGTTCCGCGGCCCCTCGGCTGTCGCCGACCTGTGCAAGTGCTCAGAGCTCTTCCTGCTGCCTTCCTCCCCCTCACACAGTCTCCGCGCGCTTTCCTAGCTCTGATAACACCACTCAGCTAAACGCTTGTCGACTAGGCTCAAAAAATATATTTAAGCATTAAGAGGTCCCTGTAGATCTACCACAGGACCCGAGGAGCCCTAAAAGAAACCCCTACGTACCACAGCAACCCCACCCCCTGAAGGCTGCTGCCGCCCGCCGAACAGCTTTAACACGCTTTTCCCGCCCAACAGCCTCTATGACCCCGCCCCTCCCCGCGAGAGGCGGGTGTCACGTGGCAGCCTGGCCTCCTGCTATTCGCTGAGGGAGCTGTCCATCAAGCGGTAGGTAACGCGCGAGGGCCAATCAGACGCGTCTGTCGGGCCGAGCTCTGGCACTCGGGGGGAAGCTGTAAGAGCGGTGTCGGTGAGGGTTGGTGGGGGACAGTTGGCGGTTGTTCGCGGCTCCGCTTCAGGGCACGGTCCGCGGGACCCGTCCTTCCCAGATCCGCGGGTGAGGACCCCGGCCCACCGGCTGCCAGGAGGTCTCTCCGGCTGTGGCCCGGCGGAGCGGCGCGGGGCCCGGGCCCCGAGCCCGGGCTGTGTCAGCGCTTCTGTACTCTCGCAGGAAGTGAGGGGGCTGCGGCCTGGCCCTTCCAGGCACACGGCTCTGAAGCACGGATCGGCGTTTGGCTTACGGGCAGAAATGGGGAGAAGCCACGGCGGAGGCAAAGAGAAGCGACGGTGGTTCTACAACAGGGGCAGCCACCGCGCCCCTCGGCGCCGGAGACCCAATGGCAATCACTGCAACGACAGGCGAGTGGGGGCCGTCCGGGGAGGGGAGGGCTGTCCTCAACGTCTGGAGGACGGTGCTTCTGGTGTGCTTAGCGAGAGTGGCCCTTGGAGTACTGGGAGTGGGATCGCGTTGCTTTCCTGAAGCGTACCACTCGGTCACAACTTCACCGATAACGTCTGACTCGTGGAAAACATTTTGGCCTAATGCTTTTAGGATGACCTGGCTTAAAAGATGGGCATTGTACGGGTGATTCAGGAGACATCCCGGTGGAATTTTACTCATCAGTGCTAAATGTGCCTGTTTAAATGGCTTCTAAAAGATGATAGGTCCAGTTACCCACTTTACTGTGATATTTATTATAGAAGCAGAGATTTTTCTGTCTTAGGGTTTCCCTTGAAGTTTTGTTTGGCTTGCATGTTTCTGAACCTCATCAGTGAACTTCCTGTCATGAAGGCAATGGCAAAATATTTTTGACCTGTCATCACTGTTTTACCCACGTTTTTCTCATTTACTTTAGGCTGTAAAGAGTTACCATGCTTTCAAGACGGGCTTTTCTTTTAAGCAGGGGTCATGGTAACATGTCCAGAATTAATCTTCTGAAAAGAGTTGGAGATATACAGGATCAGTAACTATCTCTAATGTTTTAGCAATAGTTAAGCCTTTTAAGGTGCTATTATCTATCTCCAGTGTTCATAAGAAGTTTTTAAGCTGGATACTTCTACTGTTCCTTTTTCCTTGGTTAGTGTACAGTGATATACAGTGTGTGCTTATCACAGACCTGAAAAATAGTGCTGTATTAATGTGACTAACAAACTGCTTTGCAAAAGAGATGCATAGGACAGTTGTGAGTCTGTCTTGAAGACAGTACTATTTTTTTAGGCCTGAAGAGGAGGAAGCACAAAGCCCAGTGAATCCAGGCCCCAGTTGCAGTGGAAATACGTCTTCCTCCAGTTCAACACAGAACTCTGCAGTACCGGGTAAGAGACAGCATTTAACTGGTCAAAAATCAGCATCTGTATGTTGACTTTATGAAAAACATAGTATTAGGTGCGTAAATAGTATGGTGTTCGAGGACGAATATAAGCAGGAAAGTTTGTAGAGAAAAGTAATATTTGAAAAGGTGATCGAAAAAGATGTAGTAAGTGAGAATCTGGAAAGCAGGACAAGATATGCTTTTGGGCCCATAAATCCATCTTTTACATGAAAACTTGTGTGCTTAGCCAAGCTGATATAAACTGAAAAGAAGTATTTCTCTGGAAATCAGTGATTGGGGAAGAATACTACCTTTGTTTCTTTCGTATATGCGCTGAAGATGTTATAAAATACATCTTTCAATAAAAGCATTAAGTAAGCAAAGAAAATAAGATGGCATATAACGAATATGTTATGTAGATTTAATTATTCAGCCTTTTAAAAGATGTATTTATCTACCACTGGGGAAAAAAAAAGAATGCATTTCTATGCTGTCAGTATATTTGTAATCTGTAAGACATAAAGTCTGGCTAAATCACCTGTTCGTTCATTATTAGGGAGTCAGCTGGCAGAATCAGACTCGATACAGTAACAGTGCTACAGAAGATGATGTCCCATTTGCATTCTGTTTTTCTGACTCATTAAACACCCCTAGGAAAAGCTGAGCCTGAGGGAACATGCATATCTCCACAGTACGAGAGTCCTGAAACGCTGCTGGCTCTGTAACCTCTTAGCAACAGTCAAAGCCAGGGTGTAAGGCAATCTTCTTTGTATATCACCCTTTTCTGATCAAGAGTTTGTGAGTCTGTTAGGAAATAATACATATAATCCAAAACATTTATTGCTGTGTAAGCTGATTCCATATACTGAAGCAGTGTGCTTTTACCAACCTCGCTGATAACAGTCACAAACTTTGTTTTTCTTGAGGCAAATAAACCTTGGTTGTTACCAAGCTGAAACATAAGGCATGATGACAATGAGCTGAATTGCAAGTAACATCAAATGCAATTTGTAGTAGTAGATAAAAGTTTAAATAAAAATTCTTGAAGACATTAATATTCACCTTTTCTGAAGTAAAATTCTTTGTCTTGAGACAACATACTGTTATTTTGCCTGTGTGAATTTACCTGAGCACCGAAGCACTGAAACCAAATGATTCTCTCCTCAGTTCCTCTTTGGAAGAAGCCTCTGTATACTGTCTAATAGTACTCTAGCTTATATCAAAATCTCTCCTAGGTGTTGAAGAAAAAGTGGTTTGTTCTGGATGGGGAATTGCTTTGTTTTTGGTTTGGGTGATACTTCGTTGCCTTGTTTGTTTGGGACTGCCCTAACTAGCCACGACCTAGAGCATCCCCTTGTGATTGATTCATAAAGAAAGGTCATTTTTATTACACAGCAAAACCTTTCCTTTCTGCGTCTCTGAAGTGTGAAATCTGTGTGAAATTCACTTTGGTCAGTGGTAGCATCCTTTCTGTATCTGTGTAACAACACTGCATTTGCAAAGCATAAACTTTTTTCCTTTAAGTGGATGCCATCTGTTCCCAGTCTGCATAGCATGCATGGGACCAACCGGGGGCAAGAACTTTGAGTGTGTGACTGACATTTCCATGAAGATGTAGGATGTCAAAGAGTAATAAAAAACTTGGTTGTCTGTCTGATTTTGCTTATTTTTTGCCACTGTCTTAAGAACTGCCAGGATTTTACTATGACCCAGAAAAAAACCGCTATTTTCGCCTACTGTCTGGACATAATAACTACAACCCCCTCACCAAGGAGAGCATTCAGTACAAGGCAATGGAGAGTAAAAGGCTGAGACTCTTAGAAGAGGAAGAACAACAAAAGAGGGTATGTTTTGAAAAAGATTGTAATTAGCCTTTAGTGGCATGCCCTGTCTTGGGACAGATGAGCTGAAGTCCTTCAGTTTTTTCCTGTGGTACAGTCCTGTAAGCTGTCTGAAGAAACAAAAATTTCTTTTTGCTGAGAATTTATAGCTCTTGAAGTCTTGTGTTTGGTTGTTTCACGCAGGAAGGAAAGCAAGTCACTAAGCAAACAAACAAAAAAATTTGTAAAGAGACGGGAACTCTCAGAATAGCAAGTTGTCTTACACTTACACTTGAGTCAGGATATTGGATGCCTGGTTTCAAATCCCTGCTTTGAATCAGCAAAGTGGGGATTCAGTTGCAGGTTTTCTGTACATTTAATAGATATAGATTGTGTGTCTAAACCGTGAGGAAAAGATTTGTTCTTCTGTAACTCTGCACAGTACTCTATCCTTTGCTCTCCCTAGTATTTATAAAGTGTTCACATGAAATCTTAAAAAGGGATGAATAGAAAAGTACTTTCACACTGCTGTAAGACATGCAGTTAATAGTAGTCCTGTGGTAATAGAGTTTTGCTGTGTAATCAGATTTAGTGTGTTGGAGAGGTGTGAAATCACTTTCACAAGGTGGTACTGTTGATGGTATCAAGCAAAAACAAGAGCTATCTGTACTTTAGCAGACCAGTGAGATGGTGCTGGAATGTGCTTTGTAGACCTGAAACATTATAGTTTCATAGTTGCATAGGCTAGAGGAAAAAGTTACCCAAATATTCCAAATATCAAAGACCCATGGCCATGTTTGAATCATAAACAAGCAAATAACTGAGTATGCTCTCATCTATTCTATTCCAGAAAACAACGAGGGCTGGACTGAACTCATCTATGCTGTTACAGAAAAGGCAGCTAGGTTTGCTCAGCTCCACAAGTTATTGCAGGTACAATGATTTGAATTGTCTTCTGTTTGCCTTATCAAGTTCTGCTGTTAGTAGAACCATTCCTGTCAGATCGTTTGCTTGTTTGTTTGCAGTTCTCACTTTTCCACTAAGGACACAGTAACATTATACTGACAAAAAAGCAGTATTTTTTAGTAATCAAATTTCTAAAGTGTTGAGAATTCAAATGTGAAAAGTGCTTCAGATAACTGGGGTTTTTTTCAGTATGTGCTCTTTTGCTACATTGTTCTGTATGAATACAGTGTAGCATTTGTTTGGACCAACCTGCTTCAGCTGTTGGGAACATTTTCCCCTGGGTTAGAATCTCTGTGTTCAGTTTCAGTGACAATGTAGAAAGTCAATTAGTGGCTTGATATGTTCCTGCTACTGGAGATGTGCAGGGGGTTCTAAATGATGGGATGAAATACCATGAATGTGGAAGACACAGAGGGGTTATACGGTTTCGTGGGATATATAAGTGAAATTGTAGCATGCTAGTTTTCAGGCATTTTATCTTCTGTGATTAAGAAACAGTTCTAGCTATCTTGTCCAAAATTCTTTTCATTGGCATTTAACCTAGGCTTACCCAAGTTCTTTCTCTCCTCCCTCACCAACTGCTTTTACAGACTGGTCCATGAACTAAAAGTGAACTGCATGCAGAGGAGGAAGATAGAAATTCACAGTCCAGATTCCTCGGTTGCTGGAACCAACAATTTTAAAATAATTGTGGTATGTTACAAGAACTGATACATCTTTAGGTTAAAAAGAGTCTGTCTTCAGTGAAAATAGAGGATCTTTTAATCAAACCTCATAGGTCAAATTTTGCTTTCAAAAATGAACTGACCCCATTGTGTCAGTTCTCAAAATATGAGCTAAGTAGTTTTTAACAGGTAGGAAGAGACTGTTCCTTTCCTAGAGAGGAAAGTGATGAAAAGATTGGATATGTAAGTGATTTTTGGAGTTGACCAGTGTATTCTATTGGGAATAAACAGGAATCAAGTGGATAATTACTGCAGTGGCTTTTTGAATGGGAAAATGAGGAAAATGAAAGAGGAATTTGGGGAGTAACCACTCTGTGGTCTAGGGATTTTGTGTAATCTTCAGTAACAATTTTACAGCTCATGCTATAAAGGCAGTTTCTACCATTTTTGGTTGCAGTGTGTATGCAGGAAAGGACACTGGAGCAAGTAGCTTCCATAGTCCACGTAGGAAGATCTCCAGGAGAGAGAAACACTGCATAGATAGCTGAAGCCAAAAGGGCGTTGAAAAGCTACTGTCACAAAAGGAAAGTTGAAATATAGGACCATCCTTTTTGTTGTGATTTGATCCAACACAAGGAGAATCTCCTACAGTTGTGCAGTGTAGAAGAATTCCAGATTCACTTTTTATAAGATTTCTTTCTTTCTTTGAGTCCTCTACTGATAGTAGTCTGTGCTTAAAAATTAACCAGAGCAAGTGTCTGATATAATTGGAAAGAGTATTTATTGTTGGTTAAGAATTAAATATTTTCTTACTGACATTTTTTCTATGCAGAAAAGGCGTTGACCACTGTTTTAAAGATGAATAGAAAGTTAATGGTGCTACAGGCATCAGAATTAACAGATTTCTTCCTTTTAGACATAATGCAGCCACCTCAAGCCATTATTTTCAGTAAGTTTCCAATGCTTCTATTTTATAGGCAGATGTTGCTTGTGAGCGAATATTCACTGTGAACGATGTAGAGCATGGAGGATGTAAATACGGTATCATCAACCTCAGTGGTTTGGGGAAGGAGTCTCTCACTGTGGAGATGTATGACAACCTCTACTTCACAAACCGCAAAGTACTGTGTTCTGTTCCTGCTTCCTTCAATTGTCACATTCACAAACACTATTGCTTGGGAGGCATGGGGTGAAAAGCACGAGGGCTGGGAAAGGGATTAGTAGGAGAGAATGGAAGAATCTAGCAGTGTGATGTTTGGATAAACACAGAATTGCAGTAAACTCATCTCTGATAGTCTGAGTACCAGCAGTAGTTCTCCAGAATGCTATGCTTCCATTGGAACAAAAGACCACATTGAAGTACCACCTTCCAAGATAGTGCTTACTTCAGAGCTGTGTGTAGCCATAGCTGACAAAACTGTATTGAGAAAGACACAAATTTGTATGCTTCTTTCTTAAAAATAATTTTGGAAAAATGTATTTATCCCTGAACATGAAGAATATTTAAAACAGGCTTTTGTAATCTCTTCATGCTCAGATCCTTTAAGGATGATCCTTTAAATAATAGGATATGCTTGATGCCTCAGTCTGTATCTGGACAGACGTCTCAATACTGCCCTCTCTCCTGTGCATCTAAAAGGGGTATAAGGCTAAAATAATCTGTATGCCACTGCTGTGCTATTCTGTGGGCTATGGAAGTATGCCCACTGCATAGTTTTATGTCATCTTTGCATGGAAATACCCTTTCATGAATTGAGTAAGAGGTCTACAAAAATAGTATGTCTTCTTGTGTCTGAAGGTGAATTCTGTGTGCTGGGCATCATTGACTCATCCAGACTCTCATGTTTTATATCCTTTTAAAAAAGCAAAATTTCAGTTCTGTTTGACTGTTCTGCATCATACTGCACAGAGCAGCTGACTTTAGGGAAGACCTCTTATGTAGCTACTATAAAAATATTGCTTTCTGGAAAACAGGGAGATTTTAAAGAGACTGGAAGTTGTTGGGTGTTGTGAGACAGATGCATGGTGCTGTTACAGATCTATGTAGTATTGTTCCAGTGCAGTAAAAGGCAAAAGACTATTTTGCCTGCCCTGAAGACTTGCCAGTCCATTAATAATGCAGATGCCAAATGAAAAATAATCTAATGATTAGAAATTGATTGATTGGGCAACAACAAAAGAGGGGTTTATGGCAACTAACTTTCTCTTCTAAGAAGTGGAACACTGAAACAGGTTTGGTTGGTTTCTGTTGTAAACCATCCTCATATTGATTGGGAGAAGATGAAAATGGCAGGAATTCATTGGCATTGTGCTCTGCTTTGAGAACATGTTCTGCAGATCTGTCTCAAAAGAAAAGGAAGGCTGATGGTATAGTAGAGGAAGCAGCAATGGACAATGCAGAGTCACAGAAGAGAGGAACAAAAGGGGGTTTAAAAGTGGAAGATGGCAGGCAGTAGAAATGCTATTAAAGTGCCATTAGAAGTGGCTAGTAAAAGAGAAAATGAAAAAAAAAAACTTAGACCTGTGTCATGGCTTATGGGAAAAGCCAAACAGTTCAGAACTGGTCCAGAAGGTGGCAGAAATTCATCAAGCCTGCTTAGAGATTGTTAGGAGTTGGGGACAGTTAGCTTATTCAGTGCTTTCCCCTAGTCACGTTACAGATTTAACCCAATGAACTTGGAAAACAGCTTTCAAAACCAGTTTATGCCTGCTATGATTTTTAGGAAGTATTTAATGAAATCTAAATTGACTTTTGATTCCTTAACATATGGACCGCTTTCTCCAACCCATCTCCGTGCAAAACAGTTCTATATCAATGCAGTGTTCAGCATGTAAAGATGAGAAGAATGATCCGTGTAGGTCCTGCAGGTTTTTCCTAGATGTAGAAAGATGCCTTAGTATCTCTCTCAGCCTTGTCTTTCTGGTAGTGAAAGTACAAAAACTAAAATTGGAGTCCTTTCTAGCTCATTCCTATGAAAGAAAGGAAGTGTCAAGACTTAACTGTAAAGTGTAAGGCACAATAATGTTCTTGTTGTTCTTGGAAGATGTTACTGAAGGGAAAATATTGAGAGCTGTGAGCTGTGTCAGAGCATCTTACTCTTCCCAGCTATAAACACTATGCAGCCTTTTCCATTTTAGGGAGGAATCTTTGTTTTCCTTAACTCACTCCAGCACACTGTGTCTCATGGGAATTGCAGAAACTCCAGGCTGTGCCAGTCTGCTTCCAGCATCATTGTTCAGCAGTACTAACCCAGGTAGGGTGTTGTTTGTTTGTTTTCCCAATTTTGGACAACAGTTAGGATATGCAAAGAGTACAAAGGAAAGATCACGTCCACACTTAAGTAGTTGATGGGATTGTTGTATTATCATAAAAATGTAGAAAGTCTGGAGCAGAATAAGAAACAAACAGATTAAATAACTCACCTTGATAAGTAATTAACAAGCAGTATTCAAAGCACTAGTTTATTTTTAACTGCTGCTGATGTAGTACTTGACTTTGGCAGGAGAACACCTCACTTGAAAGTAAACATTTGAGATTATTCATATGAGTAGCTTGGCCTTTAACTAACACACAGAAGCTGCACACAAGAAGTACTCAAATTTCCTTATAGACTATCCAGTGTCATTGCCTGATACTTTATCAGAGTAGCTACTCAAGTGTGCTCAGTAGATTAATCATAGGTGGAAAGCTGGTAGAAGTCTCAGCCCATGGCTCCTTGTACAGCACTAGATATCCTTCTTAGTGGTGTGTAAGCATGACTCATTTAGAGAATCCCATGTTTATAGAACAAAAATATTATATGTTCTTGGGGGCAGCAGCTGTGCTGATATCTCCAGACACATTGTACAGTTTTCTAACCTGGTGTCCTATTCAGACGTGATCAGTTAAGTTTATACAGATTAGATCTGTATCTGTGCTAGAAGAGTATGGACCCATTTTAAATGTTTAATGTCATGCCATTTATGGAGCCTTGGGAAAAAGAAAAAAGGGGGGGATGGAGGAAATGATGCATAGAGTTAGCGTGAACTTGAAAAGTCACTAAGGATGGATGGCTGCTAGGCCAGTGTGCTCTGTAAAATATTTTAAAGCTTGCACCAGTCAGGTGCCCCTAGTTATGCTGAAGTTCTTCTGTCTCGTATTTTCTATTGACTGTTCTAGGTATTTCTAAGTGTCTCCTGAATTCTTGTTTTGAGGGAACATTGCTAAATAGATAGTGTGAGCAAAGTAGAACTTAACCCATTTGAAATATGGTTTTAGACTTGTCTCCTGTTCTGCCGATATTTGTAAGATATGGCCGACATGCCATAAAGTAAATGAAAACTGAGCACTTCAAGCATGTGAGTTGGTAGACCTAGTGCAGGAGCTACACAAGCAACAATCCAATCTAGAGTTATTGTTACTTACTCAAACATGCTTTAAAAACAGAGACAGGAGAATCAGCTGTAGAATCAATCAAGGAAAAGATGATACTAATCTGTCTTTTTTTCCCCCCCCCGCGTGGGTTTGGTTGGTTTTTCTTGTTGTTTGTTTTTTTTTTAATTCTACTGTCTTCACCGTTTATAGAACTTACAAGATAGACTTTAGCTAGACTATAAATTCTAAAGTCTTCAAAAAAAAATGGCTTACTTTGTGAAGGTGTTAATTTTCTCTTCTCTGCTTTTTCCTGTCATGAAGAAATTTCAGTCTCTCAGTTGTGTAGATAGATAGATAAAGTATAAGTCTTAAACTTACAATCATGAAGTCCCGCTTTTGTTTCCTGTATCTTGAGTAGCACAGGGATATTAACATTGTCTTTGCTTCTAATTATAATATTCAAAGTATAGAAGTCCAGATAAGTTTTCTGAGTTATCCTGTCCTTACATTTTACGGATGTTCCGTGTATTGTTCATTTCTCCTAGGAGATCGACCTGGAATGCTGTGCAGCTTCAAGATATCTACGGCCTGGTCCTGTGCTTGGTGCCTGAATCCACAAGCAGACAACTGCTTCAGCACAGGTGATCTGCAAGGCTAGCAACCACTTTTATCTCTGGCAAAGACTTCTTACATAAATCTCCTACCTGCTACTCAAATTATAACTAAACGAATGTAACATCTCCTTTAGGCCTGACACGACGAGTTCTTGTGACCAACGTAGTGACAGGGCATCGACAGACATTTGGAACCAGCAGTGATGTCTTGGCACAACAGTTTGCCATCCAGGTACAAAGAAACATGTACCTTTTTTTCTTCAGAGCACCAACATTAGTGGTCTTTCTGTACTGTCTGTCACGGGACTCATCATGTTGTACATAAGGTTATGATTACAATTACAGTTCCTTAACAGAGGTGATATGGTCTGATGCTGGCACACAATGTAATAACTATGAAAAAAATAACCGATTTCAGTCTGTGGCAGCAGGGTAATTTTTGTTAAATATTCAGAGATAAAAAGGACATGATGGAAGTAGAAATTGCCCAGTAATAAGGCACTGTAGAATTGTTTTGGTTTTGCCAAATGACCTAATTTCATTAACACTTGGTTTATTGTCTTCATAAAGGAGAAGAAAACTGCTATAAAATTCTAATTGACTTGTAAACAAAGACTTAAGTGAGAGGGGGTCAAACTGGAACGTGAGAATTCCAGTTCCTGTTCTGCTGTTATGTTAGCCTAAGTTCCTACTAACCTTGATGAATTTTTACAACAGAGGTAAATAAGTGAGGTTTGAATGGAGCTAATGAGTTAGGTGAAAAATGCTGCTCTAAAAATTCTGGTTCTTAACGCCTGTGTTAATAATTTCACAAATGCACCAGAGAGCTCAAAACCTTGACATAAGTAATTTCTGCATAATTTATACGTCCTTTCAGATGTTATACAGTATACCTCTTTCTTTTGGATTCTTCCAGACCCCAATGCTGTACAATGGCTGCCGCTCAGGTGAAATTTTCAGCATTGATGTACGTCAACGCAACCGAAAGGGCCAGAGCTGGAAAGCAATTCGTCTTTTCCATGACACAGCAGTTACATCTATTCGTCTTCTTGAGGCTGAACACTACCTTATGGCATCAGATATGGCTGGAAAGGTATGGTTTTATTATCTTTAGGATATACTGTCCCTTTTAGTATCTGGGCAAGAACGAGTGCTTACCCCAGTCCTGAAGATGGATGCCAGTTCTTTGCAGAGTAGTGTGAAACTGGATGGTAGTTCCCACTTGGGTCATTGCTCCTCACTACTAAGATCCAGTTATTTACCAACAGTTGAGTGATCTCTACTCTGTTAACATGCTCTTTGGATCAATTTCTTCAAATTGCAGATAAAACTGTGGGATCTGAGAACAGCAAAGTGTGTGAAACAGTATGAAGGTCATCACAATGAATATGCTATTCTCCCTTTGCATGTAAATGAGGAGGAAGGACTTCTTACAGCAGGTGCGTTGACTTTTTCTCCTCTGCTTGTAAGTGCATGACAGTGATTTTCTCATCCTGGAGGAGTGTTACTTATGTACAGATGTTGAAAAGCTGTAAAGCTGGTAATTCTTTAAAATTCAGTAGCAGTTTACCTTTAGATGTACTATAATCAACTACGAAAACTAAAATAAGATGTTAGAGATGCACACCTACTGTAATGATTCCTGTGTTGCTCTCAGTTGCTTTATCCTTTAAATCCCTTTATCCTTTCCCCAGTGTAGTTCAAGAGTAGAGAAGAAAATAGTTCAAAATGAAGGTCAGAGAAGCAGTGCATTAAAAGAAGACTTGAAGTAGTATTTTTATACAGAGACTAAAGACCATATATAGGTTTCTTTGATGCAAAAGGGGATAGCACGGCAATGGACCAAAGCTTGTTAGCAGGACTCCCTGTAAATTGTCTCTCACTTGGGCTTGTTATGAATATACACAGCTGCAGTTTGAGACTTTTTTTTTTCCAAAAAAGAAAAGATAACAATAAAAGAAGCAAAATCCAGCAAGGTTTTTTAAGGTCACTGTAAACATAGTGATCTTTTCTCCTTGGCTTTTTCAGTAAGTGATGGAATAATGAGAATAATTCAGTAATTTTAACAAGCCGAGTTTTTCTCCACTTCGTTTTGCTCAGGAGCTTGATAATGAGGAAAGCACTCAACTGCTGATTTACCATACCTTTTATTGCCTAATAGGAAATGCGTATTTTTTCCTCTTTGCCTGTAGGGCATGTGGAAACAGTCAAGTTTTTTCCCCCATACGCTATGTTCAGCCACTGTGATGAAAATCTTGCAGAGCCACAGAAATTATTTCTGGTGTGATGCTGACCACTGGTGTCCTTCCTTTCCAGTTGGTCAGGATTGCTACACCAGAATTTGGAGTCTCCAAGATGCCTCTTTGCTTAGAACCATTCCTTCTCCCCACCCATCCTCCAAAGATGCTATTCCCAGTGTGGTGTTTTCTTCAAGACTTGGAGGTAGACGAGGAGTTCCTGGCTTGCTCATGGCTGTCAAACAGGATCTTTACCACTTCTCCTATAACTGATGCCACTGATACTCTCTTCTGACCCAGTCTACAAAGCTGCTAGCCTATACCTGACTTGAGAATGTTTACACACATCACCATGTTGTTACGTAACTACATGCCACATTTGCATCTGCTTTACCTGAGAAATTCTGGATTTTCTTCAGCAGGTTTGGCAAATCTTGCTGTATACATCTCAGGCATCTTGTTAATAAAAGCTGAATGCTGATTAATATCTTGTTGGCTGTCTCTAGTGCTCTCTCAAACCCTTGCAAACATAGGGCCAACTGCATGCTAGAAAGAGGCCAGGAAGGCATCAAGTGGCAGAACCAGTTTCAAACAGAAGCAAGAAAGGGAGGACCTGCACCCTATGCACATGCAGAGGATAGGGGTAGGATAGGATAGGTAGTTAGGGATAACTGTCATTACCCTAAAGAGCTACTGTTCTGCCACAGCAGGCTAAGCAATCCTATCCCTACACTCAAAGAAAATCTTTACCACCATCCTAGGCATGGGGTAATGGTATTGGGCTTTTGTGTTTCTCAGCAGAAATTATTCTTCACCTAAAGCCTTTAGCCAGAGGAACCACACCCTACCACCTTCATCACAATGGGCCATCAATTACACTCCACCTCACACTGGTGCACATACAGGGAAAGCTCTTAAGCTCCAACTGAGAAGAAGGAATATTTGCAGTTAAGCAAACTGTTCAATCAGTCACAAAGATTTTTCCCCAGTGGCTGCCTGTGTAAGCTGCAGTGTGAGCACAGTATTCACAGCTGTCAGGGATGAGGCACTGAGTGCTGAAGTTGTAGCGTTGCAGCATACCCCTCCCTCTGCATCCCTGCTAGTGGCCTGAGCTCACTGAGCACGCTTCATGAGTGTCTCTGGCTTGGCTTCCTCCAGAAAGGAACTGAGTTCAAGTAGCTCTGCTGTGCAAGTCCAATACAAGAAGTTTCCCTTCAGAAGCGCTATGCAAACTTGAGCCTAGACTGAAGTTTTTAGGTTTTTATGTTTTCTCATTGATTTCCAATGCATTTCGCCTTTCAAATGAACTTGGATAACGGAATTACGCAGAGGTGCCGCAAAGGGTCCTGCGTGGCTCCACATTCAGTTCTCCCATCTTCACGCAACCTTCAGGCCAAAGCAATACACTATTCTGGGAAACTGTATCTCAACATCTCCTGTTGCTCAATACACTTCATTTTTCTGCGGTTATCACCTTCCTTTTATACTTTCCTAACCATTAATCAATACAGAAGACAAAAAGTTATAGCAGGAAAACGGGCCCCATGGGAGCAGCATGAATATATTCTACTAGAAATACATGTTGCTAGGATACTTAAGATGCAAGATAAATCCCAGCAAATGCTCAACACAGTTTCTTCCCCAAGTATACGTTCAGAATCCTCTTAAATTTTCCTTCCATTAACAGCCAGCTTCCCTTCTCTTGACAGCTATGGCTCCCCTGATACATCTGGCTTTAGCATTTCTCTGCAGAGCATTTTATTCTTCCCTCACAAAGTGGAGTAGATACTCTGTGCTGCCACTTCTTCCTACAAAACACGTTTGTAAGGCTAAGGGTCCCCTGCTCTCATCAGATGATAAGACTAACTTCACACTGACTTGTGGGCTTTTCTCATGTGTTCTATTTTGGATAAGCAAGAGACCAGCTTGGCTAGTGTGGTCACCAATTCCTGGCTTCCCTTTCTTTTCAATTTGAGAAAATATTCTGCAATTTATCTCATTATAATCACTTGGGACATTTTCTGTTGCATGCAAAGCAATTTCTACATGCAGCACAAGTTTCAGAAGTATTTGTATTGGCTCAGTTAATAACATGCTGCAACTAAGCACCTGTTCAGAAAACAGAACCGCAACTAGCCCCATCCCACTGCAACTCTGAGTCAGCTCAGAGTTGGGTGGGAACATGCTTTATATTGATACTCTTGCTAGCAAAACATATGGGGTTCAAACACTTGCAAGTAGCAAGCCACAATAATCATGAACTCCCTTTATTAAGAACTAATTCCAGATGTCTAATTAGCATTTAAACTCTTCAGTGTTCTTAACACCAGTAGGGTCTGCTCTGCAGGAACAGGACCTTGCAGTAATCATGTCCAGTTACTGTGGGAAACACGAGCTAAGAACTGTGGCAGAAAGGCATCTTATGTAACAGTAAAGACAGTTCATTTTCTTTGCTCCTTTTTAGCCAAAGCCAGCAAAACAAAAAGATACTCATTTGCTTTCTGTTGTTTCCAGGAACCAAACTTGCACATGTCCCTGCAAACCCATTTTTTACCCAACTAGTGCTTTTGCAGCCAATGCTTCTAACGAAGCCTGCAAGAACAGCATGAAATGAGAGGGGAAGCAGGGTAAAAAGAGAGGGGAAGCAGGGTAAAAAGAGAGGGGAAGCAGGGTAAAAAGAGAGGGGAAGCAGGGTAAAAAGAGAGGTAATTTGGCTTCAGTAACAAACAGCAAGCAGCATGCAGGCACTGGCTGATGTACTAAAGATCAACCATTTATTTATTATGCAGGAGTAGCTAGGCCCCTAAGGTACCTTCACCCTGCACCACTCTCTCTCCAGCTCCAGTATCAAAAAAATCCTATTTCTTTGTCTCAGCTTCTCTGCAACCACCAGATCTAGCAGAAAACTTTAGAGAGGCCAACCCTACACCCCAAGATAAGCTGTAGCACGTTTCATCCATCAGGCACAATTTGTTTGGTCCTTTTTGCTCACTGTAGCAAAGCTCAGAGCGGACAACCAGGCTCTCCTCATGGGCCACACCTGACTGACAGGTTATAGAGAAAAAAACTTCAGGGCTGACAAAGAACCACAGTAACATCCCTGACCACTGAGCATCTTCATGCTTCTCCCACTAGAGCCCACAGCCACTAAGAGCTCTCACTGGAGACATGCTACATCTTAGGAAGAAGAAAAGCTCTTCCTCTAGAAAACTTAACAAAAACAGCTATCAAAGAACATTCACGTCCTGGATTAGCTACTATTGCTTCATACATCCTAGTTACCTGCGTTCAGCCAAACATCAAATTGTTTATGCAGTTCAAGGGCTTAGCACCAGGCACAGCGAGCTTCCAGCAGGCTCCTACAGAAAATGCACGGCCTAGAAAATGAAGGTCATGCTGGGCTTGTCACCTCCCTCAAGCCAAAGTACAGGGCGTTATTGACTCTTTCCACAGTTGAGCTAACCTTTTACTTTCCATCTGTTGTGTACAGCCCTTTACTGCAGTTCCTCTCTGTTGGGAACTCCCTCTCCAGTTTAAAGCAGGATGGGACCCCAGCTGCTCTGTCCCTCCTTGGTGAAAGAGCAGCAGCGTTTTCCTTGTTCCCTGCCTCCAGAGAAAGAACAGCAGATTTTTGCTAGTGGGAGTCCCTCAGGATGTGACAGATGAAGAGGAACTGGGCTTCCTTTTTGCACTAAGAGCAGAAGTATGACATGGACAACAGCCTTGCCGTGCCATTCCTTCCTGTTCCATTGCAGTAAAGTACTTCAGTAAATGACAAAAACTTGCAGATTGCCAGCCCCTCATCACCATGATCGCTTTGGAAGCCACAGACTCTTACTCTTGTTATTCCATATACTATGCTCCTGTTATCGTGCCTCTCCACCCTTTAAAAACCCTCTAGGTCACAAACAGTGAGCTTAAATCTAACAGGTAGAAACTTCCACTTCTCTAAATTCAAGTGCCTAAAGCAGGGAAGGCATTCACTTTCAGGTCTTCTGAGCAGTGGTAAGGGATTATATCTTCCTGTTTCCCCCGATTTACTGAAATACATGGCTTTATGGCCATCCCTCCTCTACTATCCTGATTAAAACCAAAATTAAGAGGCTGAACTAAGCCATTTATCAGCCAAATTCCGCTCTGGCATTTTTATATTTTGAGCTCAACTATCATCTATTCTAATAGCACCAGAAAATAAAGCATTTCTTGCAAGGAGATGAGAATTGACACCAGAATGTACACACAAGTCTCTAGCTGCCCCTTGACAGCTCCTTCCAGAAAAGTTATAATAGGGTAGCAGACAATTCAGGTTGTGTCCCCAACTCTTGAGCTGCTGGTAACTATCTGCACACGCTCTCTCTGAGCTGAATCAAACAGTCAACATCAACCCAAATGAATTTTCAAGGCAGAGGATTCTGGGGAGAGCAGATGGTTTAAAGCATTTTACACCTAGCTCCATGTTTCAAAAACAGAAGCCTTGGAACAAAAAAGAGAAACCACTGTAGGTGAGGTATGAAAATACAATCAAGATCACTTGGCCTTTTCTCCTTCAAACAACTTCTTTCCTATCTGCAGTTCTGTTCTATCATTTGGTACCACATTAGCTTTCCGATTATCACAGCATACTGCTGATTTTTTGAAAGCCCTCATAGTAAGTTCTGTTTATTTTGGCATTGTCACAATTTCATTGTTGATGTGCCTGCACTGTGAACAAAAATCTCCTATGACATACGCTGCTATGTGCTGTGCTGACCGAATATACGTGTTGACATTGCTTTACCAAGAAAAAGTGCTCAGCTAAAGCAATAGGGAACAAAAAACAGACGGCTCAATCGCTTGTCCAAATCACTCTCTGTTCTCAAATTACTGGCAAAGGCATATCTGTTAGTGCCAAATTCTGTTACGACCATCAGTGATAAATTAAATGCAAGGACAAAGCCACAACATGTGGCACTGTATCGACTGAAAACATCAGTTGACAACAAAATACAAAAACAAGAGGCTGCAAAATCTAAGTAAGAGAGTAGTACTCAAATCTGGTTATGGCTGGTTATAGTGGAACCAAAAGGAGAAAAACTCTACTATCAGCAGGTGGGAAGACAGAGTCCTGCAACGTTCAAGCCCAGAATCCCCAGATCAATGAGAGGAATGTCTCAGCACAGCCATAGCAGACAGGCAGCTAGCATAAATGCCAGCCAGATCTAATATGATGAGCATTCATTCCCAAAAAAACTATTGCTGACATCAAAAGCCAGCGATATCATCACATTTAAGAGAACACAACCAAAGGTCCAACTCATAAGTGACACAACGGGGAGCATACGTGTTACACTGGCAAACTTCAGCAAGTGCAACCTCACCTATGAGGAACTGGGCAGGAGGATGAATAAGCAGGAGATACAACAGAAAATAATTATAAGAGGGTGAAAGACAAACATAATTCTTCTTGTGCAAGACCCCAACAGGAGCTACAAGTCACTGCTCTGCCGTTCAGCCAGCTTCTTCCCTTGCTGCAAGTCTCGGGTATACCCGGCATGCACATAAGCCAGGTTTGGATCCAAGGTTTTGGGTAGATGCTCTAACCGAGAATGTGCACACCGGTATGAAGCTCACATATCTGCTTCCCAGGAGACAGAAACACACCACTTGTCTGAAGGTGAATCTTTGAGCTGAATTGGTATGGATAACTATAATGGAAACAAATCCATCAGAGCAATCACATCAGACATTTCTCCCTCTACATATCCTGTCCTGTTTTGTGGTACTTAATCAGTTTTTTTACTAGGGCGCGCTTTCAGGAGTGTTTTGCACATCAGTTAATTCACATGATTCTTATTTTAATGTTTTTTTTCAGAACATTTTCTAATCAGAAGAGGTGCAGATGACATTTGATCTACCAGTAACCCATCTGACTTCATTTTTCTGGCAAAAAATTTACATCAGACTGTCTAATCATTCCGTAACCCAGAACGTGCTTTTATCATGCCACATCCCAGACCAATTGAATACATTATCTTCCCAGTTACAGCATATTCATTTTAACTACTGACATATGAACATTGCAATGAACCCCATTTGATCCAAATGACACATTACCATCCTCTCTGATGGAAATTTAATGGTAAGTCATTAATTCATCTTTGGCGAGATACACAATGATCTTCTGGAAATTTCCTGGAAAACAACCCCTTCCCATCCCTACCCTTGTAAAAAAACAAGATCCTATCATCCAGCACTAGAATTTCATTCCTCAGTTGCATCTTGCTAAACCTAACCAGTAGTCTTCACGTCTCGCACAGGAGTTACACTGAAGTATCAGACCTGTCTCATAACACAGTAATGGCATTATGAAACACTCTCTGTTTGGGCTTTTGCAGTGCTCCAAGAAGGGCTGTTGTCAAGTGCAGACATTTTGCAAAGGCTCAGTCTGGTTAGGTGCTCCCAATACTTCCTCAAGCAAAGCCTCTCTCCTAGTAGTTCATGAATATAACTGTCACGTTTCTACTGCTAGCATTAACTTGTCTTCAGGCAGTCCCACTCCAAGCACAAGATGATTCCTTGTTAAATACTTCAGCGGTCTTCACATCACCCCCAGATTTGCTGACTTCATTTTAATTTCCTGTGGAGCTTTCTGTCTAAACACACCATTTAGAGCCCTTTTGCTTATAGAATCCTGATAATCCTAACATGTTAATACCACATAGTTTGGGCTCTACTAAAACATGCATCTACCCCCTTTAAATAGTTAATCCACTTAATACCCGTATTCTATGCTCTATTTACTCATAGCACCCAGTACAAGCAGAGCAAGGAAAAGCTCTCATCTACAGAAAACTGCAGTGAGCTTAAACCTCACAGATATCTTTCTCCTCATTTTGAGAAATAAAGACCCAAACAATCCTCTCAATATTTTCCAGCCTGCTGCAGGTTAAGCACAACAAAAAGATTCTGTTCCATTGAGCAATGGTATAGAAGATTCAGCATCAGGATAATGAATCAAGAGTGGACTCTTCAGGTTGCTAAACTGCTAAGGTAGCATATATACAAAAAATGTTTAGACAACATTTCCTCTTAGACTGAGCAGTAAATCTGTTTGTGATATGGAAAAACGAAATCAGACAAGGTGTTGAAATAGATGCCAAAGATTTTATACAAGGAATGTCATGGCTGCTTTCTTTGTGCATTAACATGATAGTAAAGGCTCATGCATAAAAAGCACACAGGGCACAGCCTACAAACCAAGAACACATTGCTCGCCCATTAAAATAAGACGACTCTGAAGCACAGAATTTTGCTGGATGTGCAGAACGTGTTTTAAAGAGAGGATTTCTACCTATTTGTGCCCTCCCTCGGGCAATTGTCAGTTTATGGCAGACTTTGCTTATTAAAATGTTAGATAGTCCCCAGCAAACATGGTCAGTACAGAAGGTGTCCTGGAAGTCTTCAAGTCTACTTCCATGCGCAGGCCGGATGTAGTTGCAAAGGGGCAATCACTCTGTACGTTCTTTGAGACAAGTGAGAACTACTTGTTACAAGGAAAAAGTCAGAATGCTTGTTCAGAAGATAGTCTTTTATAGCAGTTAATTTAATAATACAGGCCTAAAACAGGGTGTCGAGCACTCATCTACACAAGAGCACATTTAATAAGCTGGGGAAAAAATACCACAGTTTCAGGACATTGCATCAAACTCCAGCCACTCCAAGAAGAGACAAGTCTCCTGTGGTAGACATATTCTTGACTATGTAAGCCAACAACAGAGAATTTTAGGCAGTTCAATCCACAATGGTGTCTTACTTCTTACAACTGGAACCACAAATCCACAGTACAAGACAGTATTAATTAGCTTAAGTGGTGGTTTTGATAATAAAAATCAGTGAATTCAATGCAATCCTTTAATAAAAGGATGAAGTCCAGTGAGTGCCAGTTGCTAGGATCAAAGAAGAAAGGTTCCCATTTTCCAGGTGGATTCATAAACTCATATTATTAGATTAAAAAAGTCAAATCTGTGCAGTTTCTATACAATCACGTCTGAGAACACAGAGGTTCCACAGACTCAAAGATCTTTTTCAGAAGTGGGAAGAAAAGAAAAAACACAACCCAAACAACTCAAACTTATCATCTCAGAATTGCCTACATAACTTGTTCTTTTGTTCTGCTCTGTACAAAACTTAATTGCAACAAGCTGGCAAACCTGAAAAAAAAACCTGAGTATGAGAATATTGTCAGGGAAAGCAAGACCCTGCTACCTTTTGATCTGGTATTGAAGTCAAAATGGCAAACTCAGAATGCTTTGCCTTGTGCCATATGATTTCCTTTACCTTTAAAAGCTCTACTGGTCTCTACCAGAAGCTCATTTCAACTTAGTACCTCTTGCACTGCAAGACCGCTGTTCATATCATAGATCAAACTTGCTAACAAACGGCCAGGAGCATGGCACATCCAGATGTAGGGCTGCTTGAATTACCAGATGTAATTCATACAATCAGCACTGGAGATGCCTGTGATTTCCTGGCAGCACAGAGTCAAAACCTTCCTCACGTGGTATCATGATCAGTAAGACATTCCAGAAGAAGAATCAGAAGGCCGTATGTCTGATTCAACATAGAAAGGAACACCATCATCCATCATTTGAACTAGGAATACTCAAAGCTTCATTAGCCAACTGCATTCTTAATATGCTAAATTATACATATATAGATATATATATGTTAAAATTGGAATAAAATATACTGGATTTTGGTTTGCTCATTGACAAGGGAGCTCCTTCCCTTCCCCAGTTAATTTGAAATTAAAACCTAACAGCTGAACTGAAGTTCATTCCCAGCATTCCAAGATGGATATAATACATGAGAGGAGGCCAGAAACTGGAAACATGCACTCTGGCTGCAACAGGTTAAGAAGTGTAAGGGAGACCAAATATTTTCATTTGTAACCCTGAGAACATAAGGAATTGCAAAGATCTGGAGATGAGCCTGGGGTTAAAGGTCACCAGGCTTTTTATTGCAGTTAAAGCAGACTCGGACTGGGTGATCCCATCCACGAGAAGGAACCGCTCTGCGGTCATGTGAGCACTCGTCACAGAATCCCTGGCCACAGGCCCGGCAGTGGTGTTTGGACAGCTTGATGCTGAATTCCTTCCGGCAGTTGTGGCAGTGCAGGATTTCATGGTCTGGTACCCAGTACGCAGGTCGGGCAGCATCTTTTACCAGACCTATGGAGGAAGTGGCAGGGGGAGAAAGATGGAGAAGAAAATTTGTGAAAATAAGCATATGAAGAACATCTCCATACCTTCTCAGCCAAAGGCGGAAATCTTCATACACTGCAAGTCATAACACTGCCATTAAGAGGAATAAGATCTACTGACACTACCTCAGTGTAACAGATGGACAGAACAGCCTAAATGGGTAATGGCCCCTCCTCAAAGGAACAGACTGTTTTTCCTTAAGTTCTGGCATCTTCCCCTTACTCACACTCTTTTAGAAGTTGAGACAGTTGATTTTCCCTAACTTCAGTTTCAACTGTGGCCAAGAAAACAATGTCATCAAGCCAAACATTCAGAAACACATGTACTATCTAAACTGAGGAAGATATTTTCTCTTTCTTTCATTGAGTTAGCCAACGAACAGCCCACACAGCTGATGGTGGGACACACTGTAGGGAAAGAAACAAAGTGATGATATGGGCAGTGAGTAGGAGGAAACTCCAATAACAGAAGATTCAGATGAAAGGTGTTTGATGTCATACCTGAACTGCTACCCAGCACAAGAAAGAGCAACAAACTCTCACTCTACTAAGGTCATTATTAAAGATCACATTACTGATCACATTTCCATCATTACAAGCTTGCACAGCTCAATTCTCAACCCCACCCAGCAGAAGTACCAAATGACAGCAGTTTCCACAAACACACTTGAAGGCATTCTGCATCTCCGGAATAAAACCAAGCCTGATAAAATGCTTCCTAATTGGCCAGTCCTTAGGTAACTGACTGGTAGGTCACTGCAGAGATACATCAGGGCAGCATGAATTACTTGCAGTTGACACATACAGGTTGGAACTACAGGGAGAAAAGAGAAGGTACAGACTGGAAAAACAAGCATGCTGGAAATCAAGGAGAAATATCAACTCTAGAACTTTCAAACCAACAGCGGTATCATAGTGGAGGTGCCAGTGTGTCATACAATATCTTTGAAGCCTAGTCAGAAGTTTCACCCTGTGAAACCAATTAGACATTAGATCTATCAAAAGAGAGCAGAGCTCACCTAAGGGAATGTCCATGGCTGTCACCACTGCTCCAAGAGTGTTCTGCACAGCTTCCCCCACCTTTCTGGCAATAAGTGTCCCCCCTTCTTCATCTGAAGGTAGCTCAGCCACATCTGCATGATACAAGATTAAAGGGCTCAACATCTATTTCCAGCACAATTTCTGCCACATTTCAATTCATTTGCACTAGCAAAAATCCAAAAGCAGCAAACCCAAGAGAGAGCTTGGGACCTCTCCTCAGCCTTTATTTCCTACATCCCCAATCTTTGATTGCAGAATTTTCACTTTTATTTCAGAAATAATGTACAAAACACAGACTACTGAACCAGCAGCATCCCTGCTCTGATGTCAGCTCTGCACCATGAATAGGTGTTGGGAAAAGGAAGCAAAGATCCAATTAGAAAATAACTACATCAGTGAGCAAAATATCCAGTAACTTGTTATAAGGGTCCTCTTCCTGCCAAAAGACATCACGTCCTTGGGCTTCACTACTAAAAACTCTAAGCCAAACCCAACTTGAACTATGCTGTTCACACCCAGTGGGAATTGAGATCCAGGAGCCAAGGATAAAGGGTTAATTCTGTCACAGTCAACTCAAAATTACCTAACTGGATGCCCCTGTTTTCATAGCAGTTGTCACACACGCGCACTGGTGCTGGTCCCCAGCCTCGTTCAGGCACAGGACGGGTCTTGGAAGAACAGCCATCACAGAAGCCCTCTCCACAGGCCCGGCAGTGATGTTTAGTGTCATTATCTTTAAAAGGCGTGTTGCACTTATTACAACTCTGATCAGGACAATGTAGAAAGAAAAACTGTTAGCTTGATCTTCCATAAGGGTCTCATAGCAGAAAAATAGAGAGCAGAATCCCAGGATGGCATTACTCAGATTGAAGTTGTGATAAATACAATTATACCTAAGACTTGTGTGATATCAGCCCCATATCTTGACCTCAAGGCAGTGACTCAGATAGGTGTATATACAGCAGGTAAACCAATAGGTTGCTACGATCCCTTCAGTCACAACCACAAATAATTACAGCCACATCACATAGGGCTGAATGGTGGGTACTAGGTCTCAGTGGGTTGCATGAATTCAGAAGGCTTTTATCACTGAAGTAGTTAGCTGTTTCCTGTAACACACAGAGAATCCCTTTCTAGTTCAATTGTTGGGTCCAGAATTGTGCAACTGGTATGAAACCAAAGTTAAATCTCTGCACCTACAAAAATAGTACTATCAACTACAAAAGCAGTATTTAAGATATTGATTCTTTGCTTCTAAGAGCAAGTTCATGCTAGCTAGAATTTTAACAGTGATTCTGCTGAGAGAAGTAGTAACATAACGTAGAGAGTGAACAGTTTATATGACAGGACTGGGCAGAATCTCTGGTCATTCATTCTCTGGCTAATTCAAGAATGGGAAAAGTTGAAAGCAAGTCGGTTTTTCCAAAACTGTAGGACAATGGCTTGCTGCAGTAAAACAAGATGTGTTTGGAATATGCAAAATGCAAAAAGGTAAGGAAAAAAAATCAGCTATGCAAAGCTTTTCTCTACAGTATGGGAAGTACAGCAGCTGCTATTTACCAGGATCTGAGAATTGGGTCTCCAGTAAGCTGGGGCAATCTGGTCCGTCAACCAGGAGGTCACAGCTTTTGTGGGTCCCAGGCTAAGTTCAGATACCGATTGTGCCATGAAATTCATCCCATCCAATAAACGCTGGGCTGCATTGTTGTTGTCTTTCAGAAAGCCATCCGTCTGGAATAAAGCAGGCATTAATTTGAGAATAAAATCAGGGAAAGCTGATTTTTCAAAGGCAGATGGCTCCACAACCCACTGCTGCCATTAAACTGGAGAGCAGGCATGATAAAAATTTCACCAGCTCCACTTTGAAACACAGTTGTAATGGTGTAATATTCATACACAGTATTCATGAAATGGCTGACGTGCCAGTTTTAGACAGACAAAAAATGAGAGAAGTCCCTTGCAAAGATTCTAAACAAGAGATGAGAGACCGGCTCTAAGGAACCTGCTCTAATGAGCATTGAGCCATTTTCCTCAAAGTACAGAATAACCACCATACGTGCTAGATACAGAATATCCAGCAACCAGACTTACCCCTGGCCAGACATGCTCGATTTCTGTCCTCACCACAGTATTTACAGGATCTTGGTTGCCAAACCAGTACTGTCGGCTGCGGTACACCACTCCACAGTTGGGGCACTCAATCAC
The DNA here is from genome assembly GCA_024606505.1 of Aquila spilogaster. Classification (NCBI taxonomy): domain Eukaryota; kingdom Metazoa; phylum Chordata; class Aves; order Accipitriformes; family Accipitridae; genus Aquila; species Aquila spilogaster. Next base: position 17,797 of record JANHGO010007510.1, on the reverse strand, counting down.
ATATCTGCAGGAGAGGATTTAAAGAAAGACAGGTGATCTCAGTGGGATACTGAAAATCCAGAGCACTAGGCAGAGTAGAAGCAACAGACAGCAGAGAGATCTTAGCTGCAGTACTCACCCTGACCAAGCATATTTGGCAAGGCCTAGCCAAGGTGAGTCAGTGGAAGCAGAGGTTTTTGGCACCACACTAACCTCCATTCCTCGTTCATAACAGGCCTATAACACAAAGGATCAATTAAAACTGCATTCTTGGGAATCCCAGATGCCAGGTATTGCAGCTGTTTGGCCACAGAAAGTATGCAATTGGCTTACAGTGGTCTCCACAGCAAAGAGGCCACTCATTAAAACCTATGAAAGAAACCACTATCAGTTATTACATCTGGTAAATATCTCTACTGTACTGAAAACCACGACAATGGCTGAAAATCTTCCTTATCTTGCACACATCCCATAGAAAAATTACCTAATACCAAGCAACCGGCATAAGCAAGTAAAGAAAATAACTGCATCCAGTGCATAGAAGGCTAACATCACCCACATTTTGAGCAGATGGACTCTCAATTTAGCTAGCAAGGTGACAGTTACTTGTTTGGTGGCCCTGCTAGGCAGGGGGGTTGGAACTACATGATCCTTGAGGTCCCTTCCAACCCGGGTCATTCTGTGTGATTCTGTGTGTGTGATTCTGTGTAAAGGTGATGACCTCTAAGCAAAAAATACAAGTTCAACAGGGATTAATTTTTTTTGTCAAGGTTAGGGCAACCCTCCCATTTGAAGTAATGCAAGAAAACAGGCCCATGCCTGTGATGTTCCTCATTCATCGGGCCATCCCTTCCTTCTCTATTCTTCAGACACTTTTGCTGTGTCTCTACTCACCTTGCAAGTGTAGACTCTGTTGTCATACTGGTGAGAGTATCTGCATCGACTTTTGGATTCATGAGGGACTCCTTCCTTTGTGTGGTTCATGCTCTTCTTACAGCCACACCTGAGTATACAAGAGCAAGCCATGAGCTGATGTTGTTAGATATGGGACAGATGTCATTAAGAGCTCATTTATGTTACTATCTTGCATTTGTATAGGTGTTCTAACCCCAGCAACTGTACATAAAGTAACATTGTCACATACAAACATCCTGTCTGGAAGGAGCTGTAGCAGCTGTTTCACAGTACAAAGCAACATCACACAACAATTTAGTGCACAAAATGATCACTGTAACCAATTTAAATTTCACAGAGAATTTTAAGTAGGACAAGTCAAGCTTGGAAATTGGCCAGGACAGCGTTAACACTGCAGTCTTTCCAAGAAGCTGCTAGGAATTCTCTAACAAACATAAAGGAGTATGAACGTAGCACTATAGTACGTTTGAGAGACAATGCTTCTTCAACCATAGTAACATCATGTTGCTATAGTCCTTTACAGACTCAGAACGCTTGCAGGCTCAGTGTCCGGGCTTTTTCCACAGGGGAATCCCTTAGAAATAGTCACAGTCTAGTCTTGTAATGATGTGTGCTTTAATAATTGCTTATATAATAAAAAAAGAAATCACTGTAGAAGGTGTCAGGGGATTTCCTTAGACATTCTTTCTAAGTCCCATGTGCAGTTCTCAGTCAAGTTACTCATGAACCAGCTGAGGAAAGGATATGGGCAGAAGAGGTCTGTAGCAATACACAAAAATAGAGTAGGCAAAGGCCACGTATCATATCCAGCTGGGACACAGCAATAACAGTCATCCAATTAACATGAGTCTAATTTCAAAAGAATTCTGCCTGGAAGTACTATCTGTTATCAGATATGTCAGTTGTCAAAACACCTACAGCAGAATATAAAGTTCCTGTGACCAGAGCAGCACTATCTTCTAAAGAATGAGGGTGCCTTTGTCATCCACTTACCCACAGCTGAGGCACACAGAGGAACATGTGAAATATTCATCTGGAAAGAAAGAGCTATGAGCCATCTGGTCATCAGGGATTTCCCCACTAAACCGGTCACTTAGAGCCTGTGAAACAGAGAAGAATGGATGAAACTGGAATGGACTGAGAGCAACACAAACATTCTAAAAAAATTTTCCCCAAGTAAAAGAATGGGTGATTCTTCTGGAAACAGAGGCAGAGAGAGGGCACACAGCTAACAGATTCTGCCTCGCTAACCTGGAAACTAGGACAAAAATTAGAAATCAAGCAAGAGGGACAATTTTGTGCTCATATTGAAATAAGCTGAATGCTTCTAAAACACTCACTGGTTGAAGTTGGACAGGACCTCTAGAGGTCATCTTATTCAACACCTTGCTCAGGCAGGGCCATTCAAAGCAGAGTGCTCAGGACTGTGTCCAGGCAGCTTTTGATCATCTCCAAGGAGGAGACTCCACAGTCTCTGGGCAACCTGTACCACTGCTCAGTCAACCACACAGTGAAAAGGTGTTTCCTGATGTTCAGATGAAACCCTGCATTTCAGCTCTAGTCCATTGCCTCTAACTAAAGGGGGCCTGTATTGTGGAAACTTACAGAAGACTTGAAGAGCCATGTACACGTTAGAAAACGGAATATGAGGAAATGTTCTCTGTCCCTTAGCTCAAACTGCTGCCCTGAGTTTTCCTCTGGCTGTCTGAATAACTGTTCTTCTCTAAGCTGGTAAAACTACAAAAGGGAGACAAAGGGATTTGTCCCATTTCTTGGGAGCACCAGTCCTTAGCCTTGGCACACAAAACATTTTCAGTTTTTTTGGGTGTTATGACAAAAACAAGTAGATACGTAAGCAACAACAAAGCAATTTTTTTCATCCAATTTCACAAAACTTAAAAGGAAATCATTAAGTTCTCTTTCAAGCTTGACTAATACTGGCTAAAGGATTCAAAAGTTACAGGGGATGGACAAAGATGTCTAACAAACCTTATGCCCTCAAGAAGCAAAGCAAAAATGTTAATTTGTATTCAGTAGTGATGTGAACACAGCAACCATCTTAATGAATCTGAACTGAGGTATACTGGCAGCTGTATCTGATACTTCCTTCCTTGATTATTACAATTAGTCCTTAGAAATGCCAGTTTTATTAACCACTCCAGCTGCTTTTTCCCTGAAGTCTGTCTGCTCCCAGCAAAAAGAACTGTTTATATGCTACCCTGATGCTTCCTTCTCCATTTCAGCTAACCCAAATACCACGCAGTTGGAATCATCTGTTTCAGTGGCCAAAAGGCCACCAACACTGTCACCTCCTGCAGATATGCTCCCAGTGACCCCATCCCCTACTAACAGGGGTGCTTTTCCAGGCCAATAAAAATACACTGCCAACCAGGCAGCAGTAGCAATAGGGGGGAAACCTGTAGGCCAAACTGCAAATTTTTAAGACCTGAAAATCCCTCCTTCACTCCAGCAAAGTAAGCCCTCTAAGAAAATCAGCAGCTGCTCTCTCCACCAGTTCCACCAGCCTTCTGATTTGATGCTGCATTCTGAAACAATACAACATTTGGCTTAATCCTATCTGGTTTCCTAGCTACTAACACATCTCCTTCCTCCTTCTTGCCTCCTAGCCCTTGGGTTACACTATGCTCAATGTTAAGTTCTGCAAACCATTAACTCCCTCTGAGTTATTTGCATTCTCTCAAAATGTGTTGAAGAATTTCACCAGTAATTTCTTCTAGGGCTCCCGTTTGTAAATCACTGTCATTATGTGCTTGGCACTCACAGCATCAGTTATTTTTTCTTCTCCAGTAAGTTTCTACCCAGCTTACTTTTACGCTTTTGCTTTGGTTTATTCTTCAACTTTTCTTGACACTGCAGGGTCTCAGTTATGGTGAGTTCTTCTTGGTTTTTGTTGGCTGTGTTTATCGTTGTTGTTTGTTCTTTTAAAGTAAAAGCTATCTAACCTACAAGTCTGTTACACAAAATCATTACCTTCAAAGACTTGCTTTATTTCCAGATATCTGCAATTCTATGGCACTGGTTCACTTGCTCTAGCTTTATCAGCTGCAACTAACAGTTACCAGCAACAGTGACAGGAATAAAGATCAGGGATGAACTGATGTCCAAACCAGAGGACTTACCTTTAATGCTTTGTAGATAACACCAGGCTGCCTAGGTGACCGAGTTGTATTGTTCTCCAGCTGCTGCTCCACAGCTCGCCTAAGTCCAGAGAAATCTGTTGGAGGATTGTATGTCCTTGTTCCCTTGTAATGGATTGAGCTGAAAGCCTCTGGAAAACAGCTTAGCTTCCGAAACCGATCTTGAATGAGCTTCTCAGGAACCTCAGAAGGATGATCTGTATTTAAAAGCATCAGGAAGTATATAAACAACCGATGGTTTAGAATACACATAATATTAAAACTGCACAGTGTTTTCATATGCAACACTGTTAGCTCTCCTAATTAATTCTTCTAATGCATCTGGAATGTAGCTATCATTATGTCTTACAAGCAGAGAAAAACAAAAACTGTTTCCAAAAGCAGACTAGTTTTTAATAAGCAGTTTTAGATTTTAAGACTAGGTTTCACAGAGACTGCAAATCCACAGGCAAAACTGGAACATCTAGATTTGGAAACACAGAATCAATTAATAACATGATATAACACAAGTCCACATCAGCACACTTGCTAGCTCTTCTCACCAGACCATAACTTAGTATAACAAGCCCTAGCACCTGATAAGTGGAGGATGTGAACCTTACATGAGCAAGGAAGACTGAGTCTCCATCAACCCTCAGTACAAGGTGAAGCACTTGATAACCCGTCACAACAGTTCAGACTTCATAGAGCTGACCACTGTCTTCTGTCTGCTGTCAAGCACCTGCTGTACATTTCAGCATAACACAGGTCTCTTCTTCCCTGTCCTAAAACTATAAACACGCTCATCTCACAATTATCTGTCAAGACAGACAGTTGCAGCTTGTTGCAAATCCGCATATTACAAGTTTTCTTTCCCATTCATACCATGATCAGAGTGATCATGAAAACATTTCTTCTTTTTTTCCCCCTCCGACTTTTCACACAGGAACAAGTATCACTGTGAGTCACTGAATGTGACCTGCCAAAATGGCAGATTCCAACAACTATATGAAATTCTCCATTGCTAATCAGCAAATTGCTACATAACAAAAAGGAACTGCCACGGCAGGTAAGCTAAAGATAATAAAGGCACTCAGATAATCAGCATATAGAATTCCAAGTTCTAATAGCTCAAGATCTCGCCAGTTAGAAAGGCCAAAATGAGAGTGAGGGTCAGCAGGGAGCTACTGTGGTATTACACAATAGAAGACTCCCAGTTGTTCACAAGTGGCAGAACTGAGCCTCACTGCAGGCCAGTTCATTAGGGCTTTTGTTCAAAGAATTGGAAATGGACAGAATGAATGAAGAAAGGTTTCATCATATCTTATGAAACATGAAAGAAGTGGGCCCAGGAGAAGAAGCTTACATCCCTGCATAGTCAAAACCAAAATCTGCCTCGACACGTCTGAATACATTTCACTCAGACATGCAAAAAAACCAAACAATTGAAACAGCATAATCCAGTAAAACACAAGTTAAGTTAAAAGCACTGGTAAAGAACATTGGAAGTGATGGGAATAATACTGTGTCAGGCCTGCTGCTTTGTCCATATCAAATATGAACACAGAGAAAATGGTGTCAAACCACCAACTCTGCACTACCACAATCTCAGCCCCAACCTCATACTAGCCTCAGAATCACTTTGGCTCATGGACTTTAAAAGAGTAGGTTGAAGTTACAGTGAGTATCGATACTCATGGGTTTCACTATTCTTTCTCTTCCTAGCATCTACATATATTCTGCCTTTTTGTATTGCCTTTTTTCCCCCCCTCCCCTCTCTTCTTTTTTTTTTTTTTTTGGCAACAGAATCCTCTATATCCCCCGCCAAAATCCCAGGGTGTCAATTTTCACCTTTGCCTGACATATCACCCACACTCAGGATCGTGCATTATGACCCCTCCCAAGGCTGGCAGAACTCCCATCATGACCAGTCAGTCCCAACGCCCAGCTGGCTAAGAGGATTACTCCAGCTGATCTAAGATAGACCACCATCATGGAAGGCTCTGCTGTTTCCACAGCCTGGCTCACAGACTGGAACAACTGAGAGCAAAACTCAAACCACATCTTCTACATGGTAGTAAAGAGCACTGAATACTCAATGCAACCTGGTAATTTAGAGATAGCATCTAGCACATCAATTAGTCACTTTTTACTGCCTACTTACCAGAGCCCAGTAGCTTGGTGTACACAGTCTCATGGAAGATGATGACACCTGGACCCAAAGTTGACAGAGGAACATCTAGGCCACACCGGGCTGTGGTAGCTTTTAGCTCCTTGGTGAAATGTTTTAAATAAGCCTCTGAGGCATCACCAAGGAATTTGAAGAGATCATTGTGGAGCCTGTCAGCACGAGTACGGTAGATGACAAGGTCAGAGATGGCCAGGACCTTCAGCAGCAGCCGTGTTCTCTGGCTGAGGTTCACGGTGGCCCCCAGGAGGCCCTCTGTATCAATTACCACCACTTTGCGGACAGGGTCATAGGCTGCCCAGACTCCGACCGTGCAGGATTCCTGGGCTGGAGATGTCTTGAAGACTTCCCGGCCATAGAAGAAAGCGTGGTTAAGGGTGTGAGACTTGCCATCCCCTGTGTTCCCAAAGATGGACACTACCTTTAGATGCTGGTCAGGACTACAGTCCAGTTTCTTAATAAAGTCTTCCTCATTCCTTACCTTCAAAAGAAAACAACAATATCAACAAAAAAAGAAATATTATAGCTATGCAATTGGAGCAGACAACTCAGACAGCATAGCTGGTTCCAGGATTCCTAAGAATAATGAGTGATTACTTTGTGTTCAGATTGTCTAGAGTTTTTGAAGCACTGAGAATTCAAAAGCAAAATACTAGAAAGCAGCTTTGTAACACATACACATCAGTGGGATGTAGGCTGTTTCATCATGTTGCTGTTTTGAAGGTGATGCCACACTGTAACTACCTGCCTCTACTATAATGTCACCTAGCTCCCTGAGGTAGTCTCTTAGAGGTAAGAGCAAAAACCTACGGCCAAGCCCGCCACAACATCTACCTGCAGCGTGGCAGACACTCTCAGTAGCACTGGTCTCCTGGCAAGCCTCTGAACTCAAATGCAAAGCGGGTGAATACTTTTATCACCTTAACTTGCACCACTCAGAGCCTGAGCGCCTGTTCAAGGAAAAAAAGCTCCTTCCTCTGTTCAGCCATGCTGCATCCATCCCACAGAAGGAGGCTGTCCAACACCGCCTCCCCTGGCTTGCTCAGCTCAGCCCCTTAGAGGCTCTCCAGCTGGCAGAGGCTTGTGGGACAGAAAAGAAAATGAAGGAAGCAAAGTTATAACCCAAAACCACGTAACTGAAGAAGGTCAAACTGGTTTTTACAAGTGTGCCTCAACAACTGCGATAATCCATTTCATAATTTACTGTTTTGTGTTTTCACACACAAAAAAAATAAGAATAAAAACCATACAACAACAAAAACATGTTTGTCTCCCCGTGACAAGCATCGTGGTATTTATGATAGAGTAGGGCATTTTCTGTTCAGATACTAGAGCAACAGGAAACAGACAAACTCAGCAATGAAACAGGTTACGGCTCCTAATGGGAAACCCTTTGTTTTCCTCACAGAGTCTTGCCTTAGCTATCAAAGATTTCATGTTTCTAGTTACGGTTGCTTGTCACTTGATTTTTCATCTTCCAACAAGTTTTTACTCCACACGCTATGTGACAGGGAAATATATGACAGATACTTTTTGAGAAGGATTTGAATGCATCTCTACCATCACAGTCCTCATCTCAAGGAGCCCAAGGCAGGCAGAAGGCACAGGGCTTCTGTCCCTTTCAGCCTGCTTCAGGGGCTGGAGGCTCCTTGGCTACTTGCCCTCCACCCCCCCTCAGAAAGCAATCTTGGCAAGTATCATGATACCAGAGCCACACGGGCCACGAGGTAATGAACAGTTTCTTCCAATAAGTTTATTCTTAGATCACTAAATGAGTTTTAGGCTCATCCAGCCTCGTTTGCTTTGGTCAACTCCATCAGAGTCCAGACTTCGAAGGGAAACACAAAATAGCCAGTGTACTGGGCTGTGGTTGGGAATTGTGTTCAGAAAGAAAAACAGCGAATTGTTGGGCCACAGTAGCTACTCACTGGCTCAAAGCATTCAAGGCAGTCTCACAGTGTGCAGAAAACAAGGAAATAAAGAAGTGAAAATGCTTTCATTAGAACCTTTTCTGGTATCTGTGGGAAACCATCAGGATGCTCAAAATATACACACATAAGAGAGGGTCTGCTTTTTTGATAGCTGTGATTATCGGCTCGTTATCATTATGGTAGCTCCAATGTCAGACTCAGTTTTAATCAGTACCTCTGGAGACCCTCTGTGGATGAAAACAAGTTCTTGATTCATGGGATAGCTCTAAAAGAAGAGCTGGATTGCTGGGCCAAAGGAAGAGCCAGATAACCAGAAATCCAGACCAATAATCAGCTGACTTCCTCTCAGGACAGAACACAAGGACAATTCAGACATCACCTAGGAGCACATGAATTCACTGAAGTGCAGCTCATCCTATATTCTCACAGGTAATGTATGAGAAAGTAACAGATGAGAAAGAACTTAGACAAGAAAAGGGTGCTTTCCTGAGCACTGTATCAGCTCTCAGGCCTTCCTGAGTAGTGGTTGCATCTGGATGCTCACATCTGACCCAGAACCAGCAGGCCTATCCTATAGGGGTCATCAAGCCCCTTCACAATCTCTGAGCAGTTTCTTTAAAACCATTAAAGACAGGATGGATGCAATATGTGCGTTGAAGCACTTGGGCTCCAGTCCTTTTTCTTCATTTTCCCCCCCCTCATCTCTAAAGAACTTTGCTCGATACCATCTTCTGCTGCACGTGCAAAGGACTCACATTTCCATCACTATGTACACTCCCCTGCTGCCCAAGAGCTCCACATCTGACATGAACAGCAGTGTGTAAATGAGAGCTCCCTTAAATTCTATAGCAATGACAAGCAAGAATGAAAACTTTGTACATCTACCTAAGATGAATCATCTCTCTCCAATTCCTTCTCTATTTCCCTAAAGTATTTTGTCATTTCCAGTGTCAGAGACTCATTTACACTTTTGTTATGGATCACAGAAAAAGATTACCTTCTACAAAAAGTTTTTACACCATCACAGGTTAGAGTCTTGGTCAGCCTTCCTTTCCAGCTTTAACCACATTTCTGCTCACAACTGTCATTCAGTCAGTTAGTCCATAGTTGAGTCAAACTGAAAGTGAAGGCTTTCAGCAGGAAGAAAAGAAAGCTTTAGAATCTTCTCTAAAGAGGATACAAAAACCTCACACCGCACTGCTGTGGAATGCATTTAGATCTCAAACCTCCTTGTCACTCATACTCTGAAATGCATTATACCTAACAAAACACAGTTCCTAGTTCCAAGACACAATAAAATTAGAAGTGTTTAGGAAAAGTCTAGAAACAAAAACTGATAAAATGACATTCCTGACCAGGAATTTCTTGGAAACAACATTATTCAAACAATAACAAATTAAAGCTTAGGAACAGAACATATAAAATAGATTGGAGTTTCCAATGATCTGTACTCATGCAACTTGAACTCTGCCTCTGGGCAAAACACATTAAGTGAATCTGACATTTTTTAACCAGTTTTTTCCACTTAAAACTATTTATGAAGCCTTTAAGGTTGTCTGATTTTCATGGAAGCGATACACAAAACTACAGCTGTGACATGATGACACAGTAGCTGAAAACAAAAACCTAGGTGCATGCCTAGAGCTTGAGGTCTTACTGTAAGGTCACTACACCAGACTTTCAGGTGTAAAGAAAACAAGAGAAATCTATAAAATAGATGTCTCCCTCTAGCTATAGCCTGTGAGGCAAATCTGAGAGGGATAACTGGCAACACATCACAGTGCTGCCATCAAAATCCACATCTCTTCAGAGGTCCTTGCAGACATAACTCTGAGATGGGTGGCACACAAACGCAAAGGAGCACAATTGGCTTACCTGAGAAATTTACGCACAATAGGCTAATAAAAAAAGCTGCTGGAAACAACCCACTTCTGCCCCAGAAGAAACCTTTGTTGATATTCCCACATGTTTCTTGCTACCAGGCAAGAAAAAGCACTGTGTGGCTCCCTGTGCGGAAGAAAAACTCTCACCTTTGAAATCCATGACGTCCACAGATGGATGAGAGGAACCTTAGACTATCTTAATCCAAAATCTGGAAGACTATGGACTAATTCAAGCTGGAAGGGACCTCAGGAAGCCATTACTCCCACCCAGCTTTTAGAGGGCTTCCAAACAAGAAAGAGGAACTTGGCCACAGGTAGATAGGAAGAATTAAGACTGACTTCTAAGCCCAAGCAACTCCAGTTTCCTGCCCTGGCTTTATCCTATATCTTTTCTTCCTCACAGCTTCCTATGAACATTTTGTTTATGCCATTACTCAAACCTTCCACGTTTAACTTAAAATCTGTAATTCAACTATGTAGACATATTTGATAGAGAAATATGTCTCTAAAACATACATTTCCTAAGAGTTTGATGAAAACAAATGGCAGAGTAGAATAACTAAAACTTTCTCAGGGAAGGGCTTTTCAGACAAAAACTATCCTGTTCCTTCCCATAGCTCTGGCACAAGAATTCAGTGACATGCATGGGTTTGTCCAGAGACAAACAGAACAAATCCCAACATGACCCACAGGTCCCTGCAACAAAGGGCAGAGGTTGTCCCTTGGTGAAGCCCTGGTCTATCAGTTACAGGACTCTCTCTGTCTCTTTAAGAAAAGAGTTAAATCCTGTCTATCAATCAAATTTAACCAAGGAGATACGCTATTTCAAGGGCTTTAAGAAAGGATATATTTGGGGGAGGAAAAAAAAAAAAACAAGTGGATAAGAGGTAATTTCATTTTATTGGAACCCTCTCTAACCTAAGAGGCAATATTGACTGAAATATTGTTTTTAGCAGATAATCTATCCTTGTAGATGGCAAATGAATCAAAAAATAGCTGAAAGCAGATGGCTATACAAAATCCTGTAACCTATTTGCTAGCTGAAAAACTATGTTTTCCCCTCTTCCTTTTAGAGGATCTCAAAATTAACAGAGACTTCAAGGTAAATGCAACTGCTGCAGAAATAATGTTATTTCAAGAGTGTCACTGAACTCTTTACAGAGAACTGTAAACAACACAGTAGAGATCATTATCCTGTTCCCTAAGTACCCTTTCAGTTCTGTCCAGATGTTCATTTGGCCACGCAGTTACCACCCTCATGTCATAGCTGTAGCAGCAGAGGCACATCCAGTTGAGGAGACATGCACAGAAGACAGTAAATTAGTGAGTTGTTTAGCTTTGCTAAACACTAAGCATAATTACCCGCATGAACACTGTGATAACCACTGTCCTTGTTACACGGGGCATTCAGAAACTTACATTACAATTGCACTTTTCAGAAAATAGTTCCTTTAGTTATTTTCACAACTACAGGGTGTTTTGAGGGACAGGTCACAGGAATGTGAACATCTGCCTTTATGTGATCCCAAAGCAAGGCACTAACAACCCAAAAGAAAAGGTGCACTACAGTAATAACTGTGTCCCAGTGACCCGTACAAAGCAAGACAGTGCAGGAGATGGAAGTGGCAGAGGTACTGGAGGAGAACACACTGCCAGATCTCTTGTCTTAAAGGAGCTGTGCATTTGTTGAATGAATGACTTTTCTCCTTTTTTCTAAAAATACTCTTCAAAATACTGGCGTATGTCTGGGGAAGAAAGAGCACTCCCAACCACCCATTGCAAAGTAGTCATCGTACTACTTTATTCTGGGGATAGAAAACTAGTGCACTGAATTGAAGGAGAGTGAACTGCAAAACTGGTAACACAGTATGATGGGAAAAATCCCAAAAGCACTTTTGCAAGAAAAGCTCTCTGAAGTGCACACAGGAGGAATTCATCAACAGCACGACAAGGATCAGGAACAGAAATTACAAGTTCTGATCCAACAGATCATGCTGACCTAAAGAATTCGGATCCCTCAACATTTCTTCTTCCTCCTTTGTATTTATGGTAAATACACCAGCTGTGACTCTTCAGGCTACAGGATATGGTCTAAAATCCCAAGAAACTCACAAGAGACAGTAAAAAACAATAAAAAAAAACAACAAAAAGGACAAAACAAGAACATTCTCCCAACGAGTTGAGCAATACTATCATAGGAACTAGTAGCATGTGTTAGACAAGCAGGTTTCTTTTGCTTGACTTTTTTTTTTTTTTTTTTACTATAAGGGCAAGCAACAAAACTTAGATTTTGACCTTCTCTTAGCAGAGAAGACATAAATCAGCTTGTACTGACCCACAAAAAACACCTCATTAGGAAGTGCAGTTCCCAGTGACTCTCCACTCTCTCATCTCCAAAGTTTGGCCAGGCTCAAGACAGGAGGTAATAAGGAAAAAAACAACAGCAGTGCTTCCATCAAGTTTGCAGCAGGTGCGGCAAAAGCAAAGCAGCTAACACCCCCGAGGAGCTATTACTCAGTACGTGCAACTTTCTAACAAGAGGTGACACAGAGGAAGAGTATGGACTGTTACACTGTTAGAGGTCAGTTACTGTACAAAATGGTCTGCATTTAAATAAAGGCTGTGGCTCGTTTTGTCATCTAAACTGTCTGCAGAGCATTAGATAGATCCTGCTCAGTATTTGCTGAGGGAAAGAGCTCAATCCTTTAAGTGTCTAACCCTGCTAGCCAGAATAAAAACAACTCAGGAACGGGGCTGCATCTAGGAAATGCAGCTGCCTACAGGCAAAAGAAAAAAAAAAAAAGCCCTGCTAACTAAAAAAATGCAGATCAGAGGGGATATCACAATGCAGACTCAGAAATAAATGTATGCTCCTTTCTCCCATATAACATTATACTACTGGGCACATTATTTTTGTACAGAGGCAAGCTTCAGGTGAGAAAAAACACTTTCTTTTCTTCCTGTCTCCTTGATAAGGCAGGTTACAAAGTCAGTTCATTTTATTTTCTTTGAAACTCAGAGAATGGATAATTTCTTGTAGCAGACACAGTTTCCGGTCAAATATCAGCAACTCCAAGGTAGACTAGTAACAGTCAAGCATTTTCCCTGTCTGCTCTAGTTGATGAAAGACTTCTTGCCACTTGCATAAATTACATGTCCTTAATTATAGCTTCGGACATAGCGTTATAGTAGAAGCCACTGATGGCACTACAACGAAGTTCTGATCCTGTGGTAACTCTTGACATCTGTCCCCCAAGATAAAGCTATCAAGATGTTGTTACGCCTTGTTAAGCATTTCTCCCCCCTTGCCTCAGAAGTAACAGCAAAGAGCTCACTGCACAACTGACAAATAACTCTCCACTCTACTGCAAACATGTTGTATAAAGACCAAGCAGAAATGGCTGCTGTTCCAGAAACTGCATAAACATTAAGTACAAGGAAGAAACAAAGACCAGTGCAAAAGCTTTAGAGGCAATGAGAAAGTATCACGGCTCAAACCAAAGATTCCAACCTCAACCGTGAATTCATTGTTGCATTTTGTTGTGTTGTTCCTTATCAATATAAGAGTAAAGAACGTTTTTAAATGTGATCAACTAATTGATTCTCTAAGTTCTTTAGAAAAGTGCCTCCCACGCACAAGGGGCTGCCCTAGTGATTGTAAAATGAAGCTTGTTGGAAAATGCAGTGAGTTTGAGGCAAGAAAGGAAAGTTGACACCTCACCAGAACAGAAGATTCAGTTGGGAGATTTACATTTATAAGAAAAGAAGGCACAGATTTGGTGTTTGTTCTAACACAGCAAAAAAAAGAGATGCAGAAGATGTAATGAGAGCAGTGACAAGACCAATGCAACTAACTGGGGAAATAATGCCCACAGTATCACTCTGAGTAGAGATAAACAAGAAAGACAATGTCCAAAACAATTAACAAACAGATGCTGCAATTATCAAGAACAATTGATTGAAGTTTCAGCTTCAGGTATGTGACAGATAAGGCCAGAAATTTAATACTGCGTAAAAACAAACCGCAAAACTATAACATAGCTTGAGGAAAAAGACCAAGAACGGGGTCCAAGCTGCAAAAGATGCCAGTTTGTAAAATATGCACAAGAGGGTTTTTTTTTGCAGTTCTAATTGAAGGAAAGGAAATATCTGTAGTATAAGTCAAGATGGCTGGGGACTCAGTCACAAGACGTTGTGCTGTGTGGTAATACAGCAGCATCTGGACTCCAGGAAGGACAATCTCTCTCTGGTTCTTCCACAGACTTGCAGAATGAGCTTGGATTTAACCTTCAGAAACACTTTCTTAACATGAAATAATAAATCTCTTTTTGAGGCACGCGGATACAGTGAACATCACAAAGAAGACTGCACTTCACAGGGATGAGCTTAATCTAGTCAGTTCTCTTCAAACTACTGCTGCACAAACAATGGTTTAAAATGGGACCTTTCCCACTTTGAACCGGAATTGAAACAAGCCCATGAAGTCCTCGGCTTTTTGAGTTTACAGTTACATCTGCGAAGTGCAAAAAGCTCAAAGTTAGCCCTGAGCAGGCTAGCACATCTGTGCAACATGGCACAAAGACAATTATGCAGACCTCAGAATGATGATAGCTGAACCAGTGCTGTGCTGAGACCAGGCTAAGAATCTCTACCTCTCAGCTAAACTAATTTGCTCCCTATGGATGAAGTTACACTGCTTCTGGATTTGAAACTGTTGCTGCTGACACACTGTAAACACCCTCAAGTTTCAGAACCACCAGCTCCTAGAAGACAACAGGAACTGTGAGATGGGACACAACCTCTTGAGCCGAACAACTTCAAGTTTCACAAGGTAATAAAGAAATATCTTTGTCCTGTGTTTCCACATAATTATGCTACTTTCAAGTAGTATACACCACCAAGTATCTTGATCTGTTGCACTTGCTCAGCCGCAGAACCTGTTCTGCCTAATTTCGTAGGACTAGCAGTGATCATTGGCATGGCCAAACATGCCACGAACAGCAAATCTGCAGTTTCCTCTCCAATTTCCTAACAAACTTTTAAGTTCCAAAGGTCAGAGAACAGACAGTTAAAGACAGTGGGACTCCATAATTCTGATAAAGCTTTCTCCTGTTTGCCCAAGCTTATAAAGCTGCACACCCTCAAACTCTGAATCTCCACATTTCAGGTTATTAAGGCTTTGGTTTTTTGTGGGGTTTTTTTTTTTTTTTTGACAAAAAGTTGGTTTGAAGAACTAAAAACTTCTTTCAAAGTAATCAGGAACCATCCTGCTAATGACAAGCACACAAAAGAAGACTGAAGATGACTTACCTTGTCAGTTTAGTACTATTAAGAGCAAAAGATGCTACAGAACATGTCTTCAGAGCTAACCATCTGAAAACTATCTCTGAATAAAGGTTCTCATGCTCACTAGCAGAATCATCACCATAACAGCGAGAACTCTAAGCTCCAGCTGCTAGAAAATATTTTAATTGAAAACTTGCAAACTGCTTGGAGTCTTGGCTGTGAGCTGTCACGTAAGTAGTCAGCTGTGAGAAAGAAAACATCACTCAAGATGGAAGAATTGACTCAAGACCTCAATACAAAGCAAGATCATTTTCAGAGAGCTTTTTCAACCCCGTTCTGATCAAATTATTAACATCTTATAAAGGGCCACTACAGTTCCAATAAGGAAGTTGGCTTTATTGCCCATGACATTTAAATAGTAAAGCACTTGCTCGCAAGAGGCAGCCAAAGGTCTGTCCCAATAAGGCTTACAGATTCATGAGCATAAAAATAACTTAAAACAGTACAACCAGAAGCAGTCACAGCTTGTGAGGAGCCTTCCAGGACAGCCCTGTTCTAAGGCATTTCAGAGCTTGCTCTAGAAGCTAGATGAAGGTTACTCAAAAGCCTGCATCTTGAAGCAATAACTGCATCTGCCATGCATTACATGAAAATGTACGTGTGCTTAGAGGAAGCACGCATGTTTAGGACTGCTTCTACACCTGAAACTCAATCATCCAATTCACAGTCACAATCATTCCTTCCCCCCCTTAGCTTCAGTACACCTCTTTTTATGACTGGCAGCATGAATATATTAAATTAGGGCAACCAGACACAGCCATCAGGTGAATTTTATTCCAGTGTCTCCTGAAGGAGGTTTAACATGAAAGATGCAAATAAACCCAGAAGATGAAACCAAATTTTCAGTTGGGCAATTAACCTGCTCTGTGACTTTCACATGCTGCTGTTTTTACATACACAGAGTGTTTTTACATTTGTAAAGTGCTCACGCTTACCAAAAATAAAGACCAACAGAAAAATTAAGTAAATGCATGCACTGCATGCTAGACCTTAAAATAAAGTCTCCTGAGAAGCTGTTTCTAGTTCTTTTTTCTATCATTATTACCACCACACCCATACCAAATGGATGGCCAAAGGCTAACGTGGAACAACATTTGTGACCAGCAACATTCCTTAACCATGGCATCTGTAGGACTAGTCTGGTACACAGTTATGATTCCTTACAGGACCCTTACTTTCTACTTGATCCTGTTCCTAACAATCAGCTGGATTTACTGGTGGTGAAAGAGGGTATTGGGGTGCTTTCATCTTCCCACTAATGCTGCCTAGTGCAGTGCCCACTCATCATACGTCACATCTGCTGCCAGCACTCTCATTTGCAAGGTACCTACTGCAATCCTCTCCACTCAATTTTGTTCAGGAATGATCAGCACCTTGCACATAGAGTTCTCATCTTGGTTGTGCATGGCCCAATACAGTCAATTCTCTCACCAGCTTCATTTACCAAGCTTCACTGGAGGCTCTTGCCACACAAAAGGTCTTTATGAACTTGCCCTTTGAGGAGCCAGTGAGCAAGGTCAGTCTTAGGCACTGGGTCTCTTTGGCCCAAGACACTTATTCAGTGCCAGGAACCAGCCATTCTCAATCTGTTATTGTTGCTGCCAGTTACACTTCAAGCATTAATCACCCATCTCCCTAACATGTCAGACAAAAACAGAAACCGAATGATCTCACCTGTCGAACAGGCCACAGTGGTTCTTACCTGAATCTCCTCAGTTTCATCCACCAAGAGGAAACTCACAACTTTCTCTGCCATCTTCCTTCTCCTGGTCTCCTCATCCACCTCCTCCTCTTCCTGCTCCTGGGCTTTGCCAGCATGGTACACAGTGACAGGGTGCTTCCTCCTGTTTCCCCCAGCATGCGTTCTCTTCTGACACTCTATGCAGAGGTTGATTTTGCACACCTGGCACCTTACTGCTGCTATCTGTCTTGACCCTGTCATACTGGCATGCATGATGTTCCCATTGGCACCTTTGCAGGAGTCACAGTAAGGGATGTGGCCAGGCCTTATGCGGGTCCGTTCATGGTTCCGCAGCCTTTCTGGCTGGTGCAGCTCCTCTTCACAGCGCTGGCACTGCAGGCTCCTGCACTCATCGCACTCAAAGACTGCTTCATCTGTCCCACTACAAACATAGCTCTCCTGGCAGAGTAGGGCTGTGTTCTGACCCTTCTCTGCAGTCTGCGTGTGGGCGCTCATCTTCAGATTTCTTTAAAGCAGCGAGTTTCCCTCCTGGTTGTGCTTTGAGTAGCAATATGGGGAAAAGTCAGTCGCAAATTCAGTATTTTTCACAGGGGAAAGAAACAGTAGAAATTCTGTCCGTACTTAATTTTAAGTAACCAAATCTTGCAAGATAGCAGAATGAAGGGATTAAAATCAGCTTCATAATGATCCTAGAGTGCTTTGGGGTGATAGACATA